>CM038721.1:25917173-26092173 GCA_021613375.1 Megaleporinus macrocephalus | reverse complement strand
ATGCACGGGTAAGTCTGAAATGCAACAGAAAAAGAAACGCTTAAAGAATTAAAGATTTAAACATTTGTAAATCTGGCACTATGTGAGGGTTACACCTTATTATTTCTTACACTACTTCAATGTAATGACATGATTAATTATGCATTAGGTACAAAATACATTTCCTTCCATTTTTATTTCTATAATGATTTATAATGACGGTAATTTTTATTATTGTTATGACTTTTGTAAAATGGAATGTTTTATTTATTGTTTTCTATATTTATCAGGGATATCTGGATAAAATGTCATTATTTTGAGATGCTAAGTAAGTAAATATTTAGTAAATAAGAGAGACTAAATCAAAATTAAGGAGAAAATTTCATATTTTTTCCCTCCTACATGTGTTTAAAGTAAAAATAATCTATTCAGAGTATAAAGAGCCTCCACATTATGTAGTGGTTTTAAATAAATTAAATACATTAATTTAACATTAAAAGGTCCACGCCAAGAACGACTGTAACATGTGCAATTAAATGATAGGCATAAGAACGGGTCTATACAAAACAAGTATTTTTTAATGGATGGTGAAGTTTACCATGGAATGAATTCTTAGAGTAAGTAATTAGACTGTATGCTCAAATAAAAACTCTTCTACTCTCAAACACAAATTTGGAAGTTTGGTATCTGCACTTTCCACCTCCATGTAAAATAACGAAATGCTTTTGTTGCCGCTGCACATTACTGCGAATTCTAATGGTTCCCTAAATGGAACAATACCTCCTCTCATTTGAGTCTACCTGGGGATGAAAGGCTTATTTATGACGTAAACATGTGTGTCTGATAACGTCAATAAGCTCCTGGCAGCTGCAAGAGCAACTACTTGTCTGCGGATGTTGTGCCAGCTCACACAAATGGCTCAGATGGAAATGCAAATGATTGTTTTCTCATTGACAGATGGATTTGGGCAGCTTGTTAAAGGGAAAGTGTAGACGAGATCAGGCTTATCTGTGGTCACCCGAACCATGTAAATGGTAACGTTACCCGTGTGAGCCCCATGGAGATGGATTAGGTTCTCAGTGATAGCTTTGCCTTAACTACTTTTTTGCAGTAAACTATGAAAAGAAGGCTTGTGTCTTGTCCTTAGAACAATATAATATAACAACAGCTTTGAAAGTTACATTACTGCACCAGTCTGAAGGCCAATAATTCAACTGCACAAAAATAGATATATAATACATTTTTTTAGGTCATACAACAATAATTGCCAAACCACATGGATGTGTAGTAAAATTTACATTTACATTTACATGTACGGCATTTAGCAGACGCTCTTATCCAGAGCGACTTAAATAAGTGCTATGTGTTCAGTCAGAGTATGTATCTCTATCTTGTACAAACAGGTTTAAGTCCAAACTACTCTTGAGCTCAAACACTGCCATAAACAAGTGCCAGAGCTGATATCTAAAAAGAAGACAACAAAATATAAGGTTAGACACAGTGCAATACCTAGCAAGACTGGAATACCAACAGAGAAGAGAATAAATACAAGACTACATGCAGCGTAAGTGCAATACTCAGCCAGTGTTCCTAGAAGATCAAGTGCAATTATGGTTTATACCAATGCTTCAGTAGATGAGTGCTTCTAAGTGCTTCACAAAGAGATGGGTCTTCAGTCTGCGTTTGAAGACCGTAAGAGAGTTCGCTGTTCGGACAGCCAGTGAAAGTTTGTTCCACCATCTGGGTACCAGGACAGAGAAGTGTCTTGTTGTGTGTCTTCCATGAATCTTGAGTGATGGCGGGTCAAGCCGAGCCGTACTTGAAGCACGAAGGGCTCGAGGTGCAGATCGGCTTTTGACCATTGCCATAAGGTAAGGAGGAGCTGGTCCATTCTTGGCTTTGTAGGCAAGCATCAGAGTTTTAAATTGAATTGGAGCAGCTACAGGAAGCCAGTGAATGGAGCACAGCAGTGGAGTGACATGAGTGAACTTGGGGAGATTGAAGACGAGCCGTGCTGCTGCATTCTGGATCAGTTGCAAGGCCCTGATGGCCTGCAGAGGAAGACCATTTCATTGTGAAATGACAAGCACCTGGACGAGCACCTGGGAGGCCTCTTGAGAGAGAAAGGGTCAGATGCGTCGGATATTGTAGAGAATATGTCTGCATGACCGAGTCAGGTTTGTAATATGGGCTGAGAATGATCATCCAGAAGCACACCAAGGTTTCTTGCATCTCCAGACGGAACAATCAAAGCGTTCTCGAATGAGATGGCCAGATCCTGCTGAGGACCTCTAGTTCCAGGAATGAACAGCAGCTCAGTCTTGGTGGGATTGAGCTTCAGACGATGAGCTGTCTCCATGAAGAGATGTCAGTCAGACATGCAGAGATGCGACTGCAAACCTGAGTATCAGATGGTGGGAAAGAAGAAAAGCATTAGCTAAGTGTCATCAGCATAGCAGCGGTAAGAGAAACCATGAGAGGTAATGACATCACTAAGAGAATGGGTGTAGAGTGAAAAGAGGAGAGGATCTAGCACTGAGCCTTAAGGGACACCAGTAAGGAGCCTGCAAAGAGCAGATGTAAACCCTCTCCAGATAGGACTCCAACCACTTCCATGCAGATCAGTGTTATTTTACTGAATTGAATCATTGTAAGGTCATAGATTTACATACATCTTAACAGCCTCTACTCTTCTGTGAAGGCTTTACACTAAATATTTAAACACTTTTTAGTTGGGTGAGCAGTTCTGGTTAACTTTAACTCATCTGAAAGGTTTTGGATAGAGCTCCAGAGAATGCAGTTGCATTGCTCTACAGTCCAATGCTGTGAGGCTTTATAGCCCTCTAGCCAGCGTTGACCGTAGTGACCTTGGACTCATCTCATCACATGCCCTTGGCAGATATCTATGGGGATTATACAAATTGTGTGTGCATCTGGACACCTGTGTCAATCAAGGTAAATTAAAGTCATTGAATTCACTAATATGAAGAATTTTGCATATCTAGTGTATTTTGATACATTTGCTATAATTGCAGTTATGTGTTGATATACACAGTTAAAAAGGACCCTTGGTATGAAGCAGTATAAAAGTGTATTGCTTTATCCTTATTTTTCACAGCAAATGCCTAGGTTTTAAATGTTTAGAAAGTGTATATACATAAAAAAATACATTTGCGTGTATTATTTGGAAGAACAATGACTTCATGAAGGTGAGTAAGTAGCAATATGCCTTTAAAACTGATGTCTCCTAAAAACTATGGTATGTCTTCATAGACAGCAGTTTCTAATACATACAGTCAGACCAGCATTATGTATACAACAATGTCAGTATCACTGGTGCTGGAAATGCTGTACTACTCAAATAATACCTGGTCAGTGGTCCTTTCAGCAGTAGAGGAGCTACATTCATTAACTTACAGCAATTTGAAGTACAAAATTTCTTCTAAAGAGATAATGAATGTGCATAAGAAAGGGAAGTTAAAAGTGAATATATTAAAAAAAAATAAAAAACAATGAAGCTGCTGCTTTTACCAGCCAAAAGTTTTAGATCACTACCAGTCAAACGTTTTAGTACACTACCAGCCAAACGTTTTAGTACACTACCAGCCAAACGTTTTAGTACACTACCAGTCAAACGTTTTAGATCACTACCAGTCAAACGTTTTAGTACACTACCAGTCAAACGTTTTAGATCACTACCAGTCAAACGTTTTAGTACACTACCAGTCAAACGTTTTAGATCACTACCAGTCAAACGTTTTAGTACACCATCGGCCAAACGTTTTAGTACACTACCGGCCAAATGTTTTAGTACACTACCGGACAAACGTTTTAGTACACTACCGGCCAAATGTTTTAGTACACTACCGGCTAGACGTTTTAGATCACTACCAGTCAAACATTTTAATACACTACCAGCCAAACATTTTAGTATACTACCAGTCAAACGTTTTAGTACACCACCAGCCAAACGTTTTAGTACACTACCAGTCAAACGTTTTAATACACTACCAGCCAAACATTTTAGTACACTACCAGCCAAACGTTTTAGTACACTACCGGCCAAACGTTTTAGTACACTACCAGTCAAACGTTTTAGTACACTACCAGTCAAACGTTTTAGTACACTACCAGCCAAACGTTTTAGTACACTACCGGCCAAATGTTTTAGTACACTACCAGCCAAACATTTTAGTACACTACCAGTCAAACGTTTTAGTACACTACCAGTCAAACGTTTTAGTACACTACCAGCCAAACGTTTTAGTACACTACCGGCCAAATGTTTTAGTACACTACCGGCCAAACGTTTTAGAACACTACCAGTCAAACGTTTTAGATCACTACCAGCCAAACGTTTTAGTACACTACCAGTCAAACGTTTTAGTACACTACCAGTCAAACGTTTTGTTGCTTCTGTTGCTGTCCAAAGAAAAAATTCTCCAAAAATCTTCAAAATTAGTAAAATCAGAAGTTTTTCCATTCTTTACAGTGTAAAGAACAGCAGCTAATATATTTATATAATGTTGAAAAATAAAAATAGATACATGGAGATACATGCTTTTCTTTGGACAGATTAAAATACAGTAGCTTATTTTGTATTACGCTCAGGTCGCCAGCGCCATATCTCTATCTATAGTCAGAATCAAATGTATGACAATAATGAAGATATTACTCTTACATAATATTGCCACATTTTGTGGGAATAGTCTGATTCAGTGACCAGTAACTGATTTATTTTCAGGGAGAGGATACTGAGAATTATTGTTAGACAACCAGAGGGCAAAGGGGAGCCAAGTTAGAGCAGCTGAATAAAGATAACTCTTATCTGGTGTATGCATGTATTTCTCGTTCTGGCTCTGTCTTTTGGTTAAAATAAAACTTTCTTTGAAATGTTCTTTGCCTTTGAAGTAAGTTATATGATGTGTGAAAATTATACAAGGGCTACTTTGCTCGTTTCAACTTCCAGAGAAAGTTGAAAGAGAACATTTGTTGCCGTTTGATGAAACACATCATTATTCTTCTTAAGTTTTGCGAATATTTTCCAACTCTGCCAGCCGTCCTGGTGTCACGCTCAAGCATAACTCTGAATCCCCGTGCTTTTATTTGTCTTTAGATTACAGCGCTTACGTTGATTTACACTGAGCTTGTTCTAATCATAGGAACTCATTTGATGTGAAGCCTGGCAGCATTAAATGATGTAGGCTGACCGAAGGGATCAGATAAATCCCCGTGTTCAATAAACCAAAGCGCCTTTCCCTGAAACGCAATCATTCTTAACGGGCACACGAGTGCTGATCCTAATCCGGACTGTTTGCCTTGCCCGCCCTCGAAACGGCCCGGCTGCTGGCTCAATCTGCTATGAAAATCGTTCTGATGTCTGACTCCATGTCCCCTCAACCGGACTGAGGTCATCGCATTACGCCATTTATTTATTTATTTACTTATTAAGTGAAGTCACCATCAGCGTCAGTCTGTGGTTGCTCCACTTTCACCTGTGAGCTCATAATTATGGGATCTGTCAGCAAAGCACTAAAAGCTGACAGCCGTATGCTTGTGAAATACATTGTGAAATACATGTGAATGTTAAGACGTACATATAAATGTCAGTGATTCGCATGTAATCTATATATGAAGCTACAAATGGTGTCAGTTCAGCAGGAAGATACTGAGAATAGATTTCTAAGATCAGATATCATTGAATGATTTGGATGGCCACAAAAACCTTTAGGAGCCAATAATAATAACATAAACACATCGGAATACATGCATCTTAGTGCACCTACATGCAAAAATGTGTTTTGTATGCCTGTCAAATTAATAAAATAATGAATGAAGATCTTTTTTGATCAAATCAAGCTTTACCAGAATGTATTTCTTACTTTCAGTATGGCACAGGTGAGGGGCGGAAACACAAGCACATGACAATAACAGGTAGACGTGGTCTGGGCCAGGGGAACGTAAACAAAGACAGCCGCACATGGCAAAGACAGGACGAGGTAAACAAGAACACATACAGGATGTGACACAATAATAGACTATTTTCATTGCCCTGAATGTACGCTGCACATGAATCTGAGCTTAAAAACTAATAGTTTTTTATATAGACTGAACGCAGTTAGCAGTTTTCCAGAGTCTTCTTGCTCCAGTCTGTATACCATCACTTACCAAAAGCCTTGTATGGCAAAATGGCAAATTTCAAATAGAAGAAAAAATAATCCAAATTCTTCTTTAGATGTTAATGTAAAAAACGTTATGTAATTTTGTGCCATTTCTATTGTTTGTTTATTGCTAGATTTTCACACAGTGTAATGGACAGCTGATTTTTTTTTATTATTATTTTTTTTAATGAAATTATGGCCAAAAAATGTAAAAGCTTGTTACCAAGTTTTTTTCAGACAGCAAATACGTGTTCTTGTGTTCTTGGTTTGTATTCTTGTCATGACAGGGGCGCTCGAAGGAACTTAGCACTGTGCTGCTTGCAGGTCTGCTGTGAGCACTGTCCAGTGTAGTCCTCCAATATCATCAGCAGGAACGCCAACTTGTTTTCACTGGCTAAAACAAGATGTCCCCTGTTTTTCATTTGCTTCAACACGGAACCACCCCTTTTCCTCATTGACGACATGATCTGTTCCTCGGGTTCACTGGTTCTGCTTTCCATCCAAAGATACACTTTCATCACAATAAAAGCTTGTCCTCTACAGTTGAGTCTGCAACTATTTAGACAGTATTGTACTAAATAATTTGTCCCTAAGCCATATTCGTTCATCTGGTCATATTTATCGTCTCCTGTCTGGACAGTGCATTCCGTCACTTTCAGATGTTCGACAAATCATCATTGTTTACAAAAAACCTGTAGTGTTGATTTATGTTGCAGTGTCGTTTTATTTCCAAAGTTAGCTATGAGCAGCATGACTGACATTTTCCAGTCCTTCCAGTGTAGTTTAATATTATTATTAATATTATGATTGAAGAATTATTTAATTCTAAAATAAAGTAAGGGCTTACTTCTCTAAATGCGCAGCACTACAAAACACTCCTGTTATTGATATTGGCCTGTTTGGGGCGCTGTATTGGTCGGGGGACGTTTCTGCTTGTACAGGAACGCCCAGCCAGGAATGCCCCTGGCTGCAGCTCAACCCTCCTCCAATAGACTGCCAGTTCTTAAAGATGCTTCTTAAAAAGTCATTTAAAATCTGTATTTGAACATGTGCTACAATTCTAGTATCATACATCGCTTTATATCATGATACTCGCTCTCAGTACCCACCTTTTTGGTTTTCCATTATGCAAACCTAGTAGTTGGTACCTGGTGCTGTTTTTGGTATAGTTGATACCAAAAGTTTGCATTAAAAACTCTACAGACTACTGATTGGTTGACATATGCTAAATTTGGCTACCAAGTAAGCATTCCCTCTAGTATCGCCTTTAAACAAGATTGTCTCGTTATCTGATTTCTGATGTAGCGTTTCTCAAACTGTCCTGAGGTGCAGCTCTTGGGATCTTCTGAACAAAGCTTGTCTATTTCACGTCAAAGCAGCATTATGTGTTGTCACTAGTAGAACCAGCTACATTGTTGGGAAACTATATTTTCAGTGGAAATCAAAAGAGCTATAGCCAAACGCAAGTCCAATTACATGAAGCTGCACCATGTGGTACAAAGACGGCTTCAGAAACATCCAGCACATGAGCAGCTGAGCTTCAGCCTGCACAAATGTGTAATGGCATTAGAAAGAAACCATTTTTTTCCACCATTACTAGCATCACATTGAAGAACTGTAGACACTGTAACCCCAGTTCCTATCACCACCACTGTGAAGAAATATGAGTCAGTACACTTCTCATAAAATAAATAATTTCACATTTTACCAGCCTTAGTTACTTTGTTTAAACCACAACAATTATACTATGCATAAATAATGAACAATCACTGGAATCTATTTGTTTATTCATCCCATCTATTTGTTTAAGTGTTAACTTTAATAGCCTTAATATATTGCCTATCATAAGTACAAACACAAACATTAGTAAAAGAGATTGAAATGGAAAATAACAATATATTTGCTGTTAGAAAGCATCTCTCAAGAAATAACAGCAGTTCTCTTCCACTCTCAAACATAATTATTATCCTTTACAGTATTGTATAATAGAAGTTATTCAATTACATTTTAATGTCCATTTCTATTCATTTCCAAGCATGCTGGATGTGTTAATTTGTGTAAAGTTCTAGTGGAATTAAAGGGATTAAGTTAATTAGGTAAGTGCATTTGATGGCATATTGTACAGATGGAGCACTGTGGTGGCACAGTGGGCAGCGTTGTTGCCTAACAGCAAGAAAAGCCCTGGATCTGGGTGACCAGGGTCACTTCTGTGTGGAATTTGCATGTTGTCTCGGTGTCTCCCTGCATGGGTTTCCTCCCACAATCCAAAGACATGCAGTCAGGCAAGTTGGAGTTACTAAACGGCTCCTGGGTGTGTGTGTGTGTGTGTGTGTGTACGTGCCAGTGAATGTGTATATCAGTGTGTCTGCCCTGTAATGGACCAGTGACCTGTCCAGGGTATTCCCTGCCTTCCTGCCCAATAAGCGCTCCAGCAAACACCCCCCCCCCCCCCCACCACACTAATCTAAGAGGACAAGCGGCTTAGATGTTGAATTAATGAATGAATTATACAGATGGCTGCTAATACATAGTAACTCCAAAGGAATTAGCAAAAGGGATTGCCAGTGTGTTAGCATATTAGCTGTCTGTCATTTAGCAATCTAGCAATTCGGCATTTAGCAGTCTAACAATTGTATAAAGTGTGCAGGTTTATATAAAATGGTCTGTATAAAACTGTATTCATTTTCTTTATAGCTTTCCTCAGAAAACCAATCCTTTTATCCGTTAATGAAAGTGCCATCTGTAATTTGCTGTACTGTGAGACCGTTAATGTTATTTAAGGTAATATCGAGGGACATGAACTTGTTTAATCGCTTGTTACGTGTACTCTCAATGCTGTGTATTGATATATATAGTATATAATATATATAGAAAGGAATTGTCCGTCTTTGTTCAATCTTTTTTTTAAAAAGTAGACAAATACACTTGAGTTGTTTGGAGATCATGTTTTCTAATATATCTCCATCTCTTTCCATCCCACACAGAATATTTACATCCAGGATTATTTTACAAAAGCAACAACTGTCTTAATATTTCTCCGAATGCAGTAAATTGTAATTGTACTTCTTAAAGTATATGCTCACTCAGAAGTGTAGTGCATCTAACAATACCGGCAGCTAGGAGCTTCTTTTATATAGTAATAGAAAGCTTTGATACCATATGCTAAACCACTTAAACCACTGTCACCAACCTGAACACACTCACACACACACAAACATCAACTCCTCAGGGTTAGATTTTAATGAGTTAAAGGTAACGTATCACGGTGAAAGGTTCGGCAGTGTAGGGTTAATTGTGGAGAATTCAGCAGCACACTGTGAGCGTATTGTCTTTGCTCACTAGAGCAGGGTATGAACTTGTGCCAGTTCAGGTTATTTCCGGGCTTCGGGAGTCCGTCCTCCTGCCTGTTCTCCAATTTTATGTCTCCCTGAGGGAAACCCATGACTACTTCAGATGATGTGCATGTCGGCAGCTTCTGCATATGGATTACGCCTCGATGCATAATGAGCCCCAGTTTATTGGCGAGTGCTGGGGAAAGAAATGTGATGAAACGGTCCTACGCGGTTCAGTCCATCTTAATGCGCCGCACGAATGAAATTTAGCTCGGCACTAAGTGCACCGATGTCTGATAATAAACACTTGCAATAAAATCAGCCCGACACAATGTTGTTTTGGTGTTTGGAGCCATCCGCCAAAATTCAATCGCACCGGGCTTTAGCGGCAACATGAATCAGAGAGAACGCCCCAGATGGCTGCACTAAAGGAGCTCTAAAATATGAAACTAAGCCATAGCCAGTGAAGAGTGTCCTCATATTTCATCAATTTTAGATTTATAAAGTTGAAAATTGACGTCCCTCTTGGCACGCGGCAGTCTCAAAGCAAGTCTACGGGCTGTGTGGAGTTTCATCATCTTGACAGAACCTGACACCTCGGGTGTGCGGCAGACCACTAGTCTCCTTGCCTTGCTCCCTGGGTGAGCAATTATGTGTGGATACCAAGCTCTGTGTCATTTCTTACAGCTTTTATATCTTTCCACCTCAATGGGTATATGAGGAGATGACCATAGCCCTTGACTGTGGCAGCACTCCATTCTAATTAACAGCTCCTCGCTGGATGACCAGTGATTTTCCCCGGCAAAAGAAGTAACCCCCTCATTTAATCAAAACTTGAACTTCTGACTCTTTCCCTTTTTGACGGTCCCTGATGATTTGCAATGAGTTGAGAAATTTTAGGCCACAAAATTCCAGCGTAACCAAACCCTAATTTTCATTTTCGTCAACTTGTTCCTGGTTTAAAAATGCCGACTAGCCTTCGTGTGCACATGACGAATGGATCAATAGAAGTGATTAAAATGTTCAAAAATTATATCTTGCTACATTAACATACATTCATAATTTTAAAAAATGGTAAATTTGTAATAAAAGAAAACATATTCGCAACAATATTTTATTTTAAGTAGAAACTGCCCATCTCTTTGCATAGAGTAAAAAGCATCTAGTGCCAAAAAAAGTCTTTATGTTTTTATATGATGTTAGTGGTACAACCATATTTTGCAAAAGTCTTCATTTATTTCATTTCTAGTTAAAAGCAGCTTTTTTTAGAGTTAAAAACTTGTTTTTCAGTTCTTGTGCTTTGAAACGGTCCTGCGCGGTTCAGTCCATCTTAATGCGCCGCACAAATGAAGTTTAGCTCGGCACTAAGTGCACCGATGTCTGATAAGAAACACTTGCAATTAAATCAGCCCGACACAATGTTGTTTTGGTGTTTCGAGCCATCCGACAAAATTCAAACGCACCGGGCTTTAGCGGTAACATGAATCAGAGAGAACGCCCCAGAGGGCTGCACTAAAGGAGCTCTAAAATATAAAACTAAGCCATAGCCAGTAAGGAGTGTCCTCATATTTCAGCAATTTTTGATTTATAAAGTTGAAAATTGACGTACCACTTGGCACACGGCAGTCTCAAAGCAAGTCTACGGGCTGTGTGGAGTTTTTTTAGTAGAAAAAATGCCCATCTGTTTGCATAGAGTAAAAAGCATCTAGTGCCAAAAAAATAGTCATATGTTTTTATATGATGTTAGTGGTACAACCGTATTTTGCAAAAGTCTTCATTTATTTCATTTCTAGTTAAAAGCAGCTTTTTTAAAAGAGTTAAAACTTGTTTTTCAGTTCTTGTGCTTAGAAATATGGAATGGAATGCCTATCGACCCACAAATCTCTGTAAAATTACACCACCCAGTTCGTTTTTGTGGCTGCTTAGATCAGAAAACAACAAGATCAGTTCAGATTTGGCTCCCCTTCCTACGTCAAGTGAGTAATCATTAGGATAACGTTGCTCCGCATCTGAGTAGCTTCCTCGTTGGCTTCAGAACTGCCTTAACGAAAGGGTGCCATTTTTTTCCTCTCAAGTACAGGAACTGCAAGCATTATTTAGAAGTTAAAAGTTAATCACAGAGACTCTGTTCTTGTTCCACCTTAAATGTAGCAGCAGTTACATTCTGGAACCTCAGGCTACCTGTCCAGTTTCTTGTTCACATTTCCCCGTTCCACCTTAAATGCAGCAGCAGTTACATTCTGCCACTTCAGGCACCTGCTGTTAAATGCTACACCATCTAAGGTGGAACAAAAAAATTTGAACAAGCAGCTGGCAAATAAGACGCCAACTTCAGCCACGTTTTCCACCCTGGGTCAGTACAGCACAGCACTGGCAATAAAACTTACCCTAAAAGAGGGCTCAGTAGTAAGTGTCTATGACAAAACTGAAAATACAGTGTAAATGTAAGTATAAAATAATAATTATTTATTGTGTGTGTTTCTTTGTCCTTCAAGCACCAGCTATCACTAAACATAGTCTACTCCTAATGTAAGTGTAACCACTTTTTTCTTTTTTCCAAAGAATTTTGTGACGTTTCTTTTGGTCCATTCATCATTAAATTTACACACTATGTAAAAGACATCGGGCATTTTCAAATGCCACTCATTTGTTATTATGTTAAATGAGTGGCAGCTTGAAGTGCTTTACTTACATGTACTTACAGTACCAACAGTTTTTTTTTTAAATCATATAAAACCTGGGAAGCTCTCTTGACCCAGTGCAGGTGGTGGGAGACAGGAGGATGTTAGCCAAGTGGGCATCCATGCTGGAGAATGACTCCCACCTCATGCATGAGCACTGGGCAGCTCCCTCAGCAACAGGCTGCTTCACATCAAGTGTGTAAAGGAGTAGTATTGCAGGTACTTCCTTCCCTCTGCTGTTAGACTCTACAACCAGCACTGCTCCCAGCTGACTGCATAAACACAGCAGACCACATACACACACACTTAAACTCTAAACTCTACACACTTCCAGATTTTTTTATGTAGCATAACAAAGTGCAATATTTTCAATTCCCCCATGTGCAATTATTTGTAAATATAATTCTTCTTCTTCAGAGTTTTTGACTTTTATTATTTATATTTTACAAAGGCACAAAAAAGTATGTGAACCCTTTAAAATGACCTGGTTTTCTGTGTTAATTGGTCATAAAATGTGATCTGAGCTACATTTACATTATTATTAATTATTATTAACTGGTTGAATCTTCTTTGGCAGCAATAACCTCCAACCAGGGCTGGACTGGGACAAAAAATCGGCCCTTGCATTTTTGGCTTAAACCAGCCCGTCATAATTAACAGAGCACAGCCGACCAGTAAGTTATGTATGTGTTCCCTGACGAAATGTATTTTACTATTATAATATAATAATTATCAAAAAATAACAGCATCATATTAAAAAAACATAACTTTTGCCTTTAGGCTTATTAGAAATTCACAGTGAATCATTACTTTAAAAGTCTATCAAATAACCATTGTGGAAAAGAATTAAGTAAATTTACATTGTTATATTATACGGTAGTTCCAGCACTGTCTACTCATATGTATTTTCTGAATTTCCTGATATAGCAGCTTAGTTCTAATTCTTTTGGTTAAAAGGTTAGGCTAAAAACAGGGCTGCTTTGTGAACTCATGCACTGCATCAGCATTTGATTTGTCTTGTTCTTATTCAATGTGGGCATACGTTTTACTAATAATACTTTTATACACTTACTTTAGTAAAGCCTAAATTGCAAAGCTTTTGCTTGGGTTATGGTTATCATTGGGTTATCATTTAGCAGTTTTAAAATCTTTTATTTCACTTGTTGTTGGAGTAATTTTTTAAAACATGTTTAACCACAAAATAGAGGGTTGCTACAAATGCAAACTACTATGCAGCCTTTCAACACACCTTTAGCCTAAATAGCTAAAACGCTGTGATGAAAACTTGCTGCTCCTCCAACCCTTCTCAGCTTTGACTGTTTGCTATTTTATCAGAAGAAGGTGTCGTACATGGCTGCCAGAATTTGGGAAGTACACAAATACCAATAAATACTGATACTAATCAATCGCAGTTACTTATCATTCTCATGTAATAGAGCTAACGTTACCTCCATCTCCTCAAAGTCCCTGTGTTATACTAACATTACAACCTGCTTACGTACTACACTCTGCCTGCTGCTGCTGTCTTCACCTACAACCTGCTGTTGCTGGAGCTCTGCTGTCACAGAGGACGTGGAAGCTACAGCAGCAAACATGTCTGTGATCTTAGCACATTTTGCAGCGTCTACAGTGACATGCTTTGCCGACAGCGACACTCTTCAATGTCCTTGCTCGCACCCCGTTTCTTTTACTTTGGGTTCTCTGTGTTGCCACTCCTTTAACACATGAGCTTAACACTGAAACTATAGTGGGAGTTACAGGTGACCACGCAGATAAAGGGTGGGGCCGCTTTCGTCCTATATCCTGATTGTTTCAGTGCACTGTCTATATTGAAAATGAACCAATGGGCCGCCCCCTCTAAATTGTGGGCCGGTCTCTTAAAAAAAAAAGGGAAGATAAAAAAATCCAACAGGATCCCTTGAGGTCTGTCGGCCCACCAGGCAAATGCCTGGGACGCCAGATTACCAGTCCAGTCCTGCCTCCAACAAACATCTCTGGTAGCTGCTGGTCAGACCTGCACAACATTCAGGAATTTTGGACCATTTTTCCTTGCAGAACTGCTTCAGTTCAGTCATATTCTTAGGATGTCTGGTGTAAAGAGCTCTCTTGAGGTCATTCCACAGCATCTCTATTGGATTCAGGTCTGGACTCTGACCGGGCCACTCGAAAAGGCAGATTTTCTTTTTTTTAAGTCATTCTGTAGATTTACTTCAATGTTTAGGGTCATTGTCCTGCTGCATTACCCTTCTACTGAGCTTTAGCTGGCAGACAGCAACCCTGACATGATTCTGTTGAATAGCTTAATAAACTTGAGAATTCATTTTACCCCTTAATGATGGCAAGTGGTCCAGGCCCCGAAGCAGCAAAGCAGCCCCAAATCATGATGCTCCCACCACCCTACTTCACTGTTGGGATGATCTTTTTATGCAGTGCCCCCTTCCCGAACAATTCAACCTTGGTTTTATCAGTCCACAAGACATTTTCCCAGTAGCGTTGTGGAGTGTCAAGGTACTCTTTGGTGAACTTCTGTCATGCAGTGATGTTTTTTTGGAAAGCAGCAGCTTCCTCTGTGGTGTCCTGTCATGTACAACATGCCTGTTCAATGATTTGCGTATGGTAGACACATGAACAGAGATGTTAATTAGTTCCAATGACTCCCTCAAGCCTTTAGCTGTTACTCTAGGGTTCTTTTTTACTCTAGGTTTTTTTTTTTACCTCCCTGAGCATTCTGCATTGTGCCTTTGGAGTCAACTTGGCGGGGCACCCATTTCTAGGGAGAGTAGCCACAGGACTAAATGAGTTTGAGTGTCTTTCATAAATCAAAGTAGCTCTACACCTTGCTCCAATCTCGTTTCATTAACTGGACTCTAGTGTTCACTTCCTTTTTCCACCAGCACTGTGAATGTTTAATTGATGTGTCTACTACAGACATGAAATATTATAATTGTTTTTTGTGATATTAGGTTAAGCACAGTGAGTTTGTCAATACTTGGGACTGATGTAGATCAGATCACATTTTCTGACCAATTAATGCAGAAAACCAAGTACTTTCAAAGGGTTCACATATTTTTTCTTGCCACTGTATATACTGTACTGTTTATTTATCTATTTTTGTATCTATTTTTATCAATTTTTCTATTTTGTGCCTTACTATCCCTTTGGGATTAATGGGACTGCGGGACTAATAAAGGATTATCTTATTATATGTTAAAACAATGGCACAGCTCAAATAAAAGATTATCAATAAGGGAGACATAGAACTGGAATTACTGTTTAAGTCATATGTAAACAGATACTTTTCCAAATGTTGCTTAAAAGTGTGCACTGAGCTTGACTGTCTAAAACAGATGGAATTGAGTTCCACAGTTTAGAAGCATAATAACTGAATCAGGTCTGGCTTTCAGTATTTTATAGAAGGTGTCTGTGGAAGGTCAGCATCTGCAGATTACAGGAGTGATATGATCTCTCTGTTTTGTTTCTGTGCTGCTGCATTTTGTATGACTTGTATTGGATGGATTGTTTTCTTAGTTACCCCGGTACAAAAACAAGCCTTGCTGCAATCAACTCTGCTTGTAACAAATGCATGAACAAGTTCCTCTGCATCACACTGAGATAGAAAAGGCCAAACCTTGTGTTTAGATGCAGCATAAAACAGAGCTCAGAATCAGATTACACTCAGGTTATATACTTTAGATTTGGTATACAATGCCAAAGAACCAATTTCCTCTGATGTTTGGTACCAAGTATCAGTATTCCAGTTACTCGTAGAAAAACGTATGTAAGCCACAGATAGTTGCTGGCATAAATAGAGTCTATGATTCTTATTATGTTTTCTAATAACATGACCTAAAGGCAACATGTACATATGTGTTAAGCAAAGGGCCTAAAACTGAACCTTGTGGGACTCCACAAGAAGAGTTTTTTTAATGAATGATTTTTCTGGGAAAACAAAAACAATTTATTAAAAATATATTTTAAAATATTCTAAAACTGTGTTTGAGATGCCAGCCCAGTATAGAGGATGATGTTTTAGAATCTTGTGATTTAAATAAAAAATATCAAATGCTGCAATGACATCTAAAATAACCAAAATAGAAAGATTTTGTCCATCATGGCTAAACCTGAAGCCATTGACAACAACAACAACAAAAAACTAGGAAAGTGCATTTGCTGAAGAAAATGGAGAATGGTTGCACAGCCTAAGCAGATCAAGAAATGAGAGATGAATTAACAACAAATAGAGGAGTGCGGGTGGATATGGCTGTGGATGAGATTGCAGAGATTGCAGAGATAAAAAAAAAAACGAGTGTGGGTCAGACCAACAGTACATGCATTACTAGTCACGCTAGTCAGAGATAGTGAATCGGTGTCTGTCGGTTGAGCAGAACTTCAGTGGATTGATGTGCATTTTTCCACCCTGTTCATTTTCTATGGGAAAAAAATTCTGGAAAACTCTGTTGTTTTGTTGGAATATACAAACCCGAATCACACAATCAGACTGGACAATCTGGAATTGGAATGGTGTTAATATCTTGAAAACTGTGGGAATAGTTACATGGTGAAAATCTGGCAGAAAACAAAAAACGAATAACATAGTAATACATAGTAACCAATGCTGTCTCAGTACTAATGAGTGTGTTCTGATGGTCACATGTTGGCTTGGCGGCTTCAGAGTTGCTTGGCTGCTAAGTCACCTGCCAGAGCAATACCGAAGCTAGCATCATGCTGGTTTAGCTATTCTTTCTCTGGAAAGGCTCTTTTTCAGTTTGGTAATAAGCTCTTCCACACATTGTATGAGATCTTATACATACTCTGTATTTCGTATTGTATTTACTTTAGGTAAAATTAGTAAGAATTTACTGGTTGTTTACTTATAGAGACATTCAGGGCGTCCAAGAGTATTGTATGCATTAGTTAGAATAAAGAAGTGATTGCAACTTTTCAAGTAGAGGCTTCATCAAAGCAATTTTAAAGGGTGTCTGGAGAAGCAACCATTAGCAGACAGTTTAGAATAGCTTGAACATCATTTTAAACACCAACACCTTCTTAAGGTGTGAAGTAAGACAAACTTAATTTGCTTACAACTGTTGTAAGTTCCTGATAATTGATAACAGAGTAATATAGGTGTGGTTTGTATCATGTTGTGGGTAACACTTGTGCTCTCCTTGGGTTAGTCTGCAGTCCTGGGCAAGCACCCTATACTGTATCAATGAGTTCTCGGGCAAGACTACCATAACCCACATCTGTAGATGTTCAAATTGCAAATTGCTCTGGATAAGAGCGTCTGCCGTACATCTAGATGGCTTAACAGAAAGGTTATTAGAGCTTTTTCCAGCGGGCTGACCTGTGCTCTGTCTTATCAAGGCTAATTTATTCTGAAAATGACTTGCAAACTCTTAGTAAACTCTAGAAGATAAATCACCATGCTATACAATAACCAAAGATTTAGGGTTAATTAATCGGCCCATGGTGGAAAAGGGCTTTGGTATTATCTTTGTGTTTATTAATTACACTAGAGAGTTGGGACAGTCTGGATATTTTCATAGCTTTATTGTAAGTGGAGAGCTGCTCTTTGAGAATATCATAATGCACGTTTTCACCCAAAGCACTCTAATTTACAACAGTTTCCCTTGAGATGATTTATTTTCTCATTCACTCTCAGATTTTTATGGGTATGTGAGTTTTCTTTCCGTTTGACTGGTGCGAAAATGTCAAGGAGTTTCCTTTAATCTAGCATTTAGAGACAAGACCAAATCATTACAGGAGATAGTCTGAGCTGTATTTGATGCACTGTTAATAATGTTTTTAAACTTCTAAACTGTTTCTGAATCATTGTAACACCTATTAAAACCATTTTCAGGAACTTTCTTCCTCAATTCTATGTTGACCTTAAAGAAGATATAGAAACAATCTGATATGAAAACATCTGAAATTAGGCACACATTTGTGTGGAAAGATTCTGGATGTGACTTAGCTTGTGTGTAGGGCTGCCTATGCTTAAAATCAGAAGTCTTTAGAATTCCATAGTGTTATTGATTGATGTGTTATTAATATGTAGTCCCTAAAGAGATACAACTTATATTCAAATATATATATATACTCTTTGGGACCAATTGACCAATATACACTGTGCAGCAATAGATGGGCTATAGTCTCTGATCTTATATCTACAAGGTGGACCAGCAAGTGTAGCGTGGACAGTGAGTGGACACCGTGTTTAAAAACTCCAGCAGCACTGCTGTGTCTGATCCACACAGACCAGCGCAACACACACTAACCCCACGTCAATGTCACTGTGGTACTGAGAATGATTTATCACCCAAGTAATACCTGCTCTGTGGTGGTCTAGTGGGGGTCCTGGCCACAGGGTAATACAGAGAAACCAATGGACTACAGTCTGTAATTGTAGAACTACAAAGTGATCTTATATGGTAAGTGGAGCTGATACAATGGAGTGTAGGTAGAAGGAGGTTTCATGTTATGGCTGATCGGTGTATATTTTTAGGAGACTGCATCTATTAGACTGCATGGGGGGAAAGGGCCTTTCCTTTGCACTTGTTCTGAGGTAGGTGCCATCACTGTGGTGGCTATATGCTTTAACAAGATGTAGAATGCAAAAGTTCTCACCTTCAGTCAGGCTCTCACTTCTCCACTTCTGCTTGAGCGGTATTAAGTAAACATGCAGGAACCTTTGAGAAGTCTCTTGAAGTGTTAATGAGGCATATGTGGAAGTGTACTACTTTATGAGGCGTCTCTTTTTTAAAACCTGTCTGGGAAAAAAAAAGACCTGCCTGGGATTAATCAACCTTCATATTACATTTCATATTTTGCTCACACCATAGAGTTTGCAGTTTCCTAAAGGCTTCAGTCTAATCCAGAACAAGAGAGGAAATTAATATTAGACTTTGACACTAATACCTCCCAACAGTGCTGAGCTGTGTATCTTTCGAAAACGTATCTGAAATCTTTAAGCTCTGGAAAAAAGGAAGAAAAAAATCCCTTAAAACGCACCTCAAGAATTTGTATCTGACAAGTCATAAATGTCACATCCTGCTTTATCTGATGTGTCCTCTTTGTGTGGCCAGAAATCTACTTCCCTGACAGTTAGGGCCCATAAAGACTCTGACAAATGCAGGCTAGAGTAATCTTTGTGCTCATGCTCTCAGCTCAGGGAGCTGTGCTTTAAAAGCATTCTTTGGTGGTCAGAAGTGGGCAAAACCAAATATAACCGCCATTAATGTGCATTTGCCAGGCCATGGATGGAATTGTTAGCTGATTTTTCCCCTTACCTAAGTGCACTCTGGCCTGTTTGGAAACCTTAAGTCTATTTCCAGAGCTCTCTAAAGCCTGGCCACTCAATTGATTGGTTGGAGGAAAAGGGCTGATTGATTTGTCTGGATCGTGTTTACTTGATGTGTACTTTCTCTACAGGTCTCAGAGGGGGATTTCTGATAATACCTTGAAATGATGATGAAAAGCACGACAACCTGAAAGCTCTAAGGGCTCCAATGTTATATATTTCCATATGTATCTATTTATCTATCTATATATCCATCGATCCATCCATCCTGTAAAATGGTTAGCTTTCTTATTTTTTAAATGTTTTTTCTTTCTTTTCTCTCTTCTGTATCATTGTGAAGAGGTGATAGTGGAAAGAAAAAGGAGAAATACGTCAACTGACAACTGATCATTTCAAATGATCGAGTGCATTTGCAGGACTTTGAAACTGCCATCTTTAAATTATAATCCAACTTGTTTAGCATTTGGATGAATCCATAATACTAGACATTTTGGATTATTTTAAAGCTCCAGGGAACCTGTGTTTTCTTTCTAATTAGATCTAATCTTGTCCTTGTAGGTAAACTGTAAACATGCACTAAATGTAACTTTGAATAATGTTACAATCACCACTATATTTCTGTCGGTTCAACAGAAACTGGGTGGTCCTAATATTGGAAAACACTTCTAGAAGCATTCCTTATAATAATTTTCCTTTATACTCTCTAAACTAAATTAATAAAAATGATGATTTTGTTTCCAATCAGGACTGTGTGGATATTCTGATGCGTTGTGGTACAGCCAATGTAAACAGCCCCATGGCAAGCGGTAGGTTTTTTGTTTAAACTTTTTTGTTTTCAAGCACAAATTGGACTTTCAGTCTTAGTGAAATCTTTGCCTGCCGGTCAAAGTGCATTGTATTTATAAAACAGTGCCACCACAGTGGCTTCAAATATCTCTACTTTAACAGTGCTATTATGCCCCCCCATTGGGCTGGTAGGCTAATGCATGTATTTTTGAGGGACATTTGATGTTTTTAAAAATATCCAGATAGGTGTAGCTGTCACGCCCTGTTCTGTTTTCCTGCTTTGTTCTGTCTGTCTTCGTCCTTTTGTTTACATTTCCCTCATTTCCACCCATGTGCTATTGTTTACGTTCCCAGTCATGTGGTTATGTTTTGTCATGTGATCCGTGTCTCCGCCCCCCACCTCTTCCTGGTCTGCATCTCCTTCCCTCTTGTTAACCTTTGTATATATTGCCTTTGTTTACATTCCTGCCTGGTCATTCATTTTCTGTTTCTGGTTCTTTGTCAGGATCCCTATTCGTCTCCCTGGTCTGTTTCCATTGCCGTTGCCGTCTTCGTCTTTTGCGTTTTTTTATTATTCCTGCTTAGTTTTGTTATTCGTTATTTTCTTTTGGTTTTTATGTATTATGTCTTATTTTGTTAATAAAAGGACTTTGGGTTTGTATCCGCCTCCCTTGGCTTGTTACTTGTTACAGTAGATGAGGCCTAAGATACTTAAATGAGGAGAAAAATGAAACTTGATATTTGTATCTCATAAAAGAATGTACATATCAAAAGAAAAAAAAGAGCGCAATGAGAAAATGAGGATGAACGTTGAAAGTATGCTTGTTGTTGGTGTTAATGTCATGTCAAACTTAAAACTAGAAAATGCTAAGCATACACTAGAGTACTTTGAAAAGACTCTTAAAAGACTTCGAAGTCTCAAGTCTGGCACATCTGAAAAAGTGTGTCATGACTCAAGTCAATTGACTTAAATCAAGTCAGAGTCGCAATTTTAAGGACTTAAGACTTGCTTGATTAACAATGGCAAAATACTTGACTTGACTTTGAATTGGTATTCATGACTTGAAACTTGACTTTAATATTTTGATGATTGGGTGATTTTGATTTTGTGTTGGAATGTGTGTAAACCTGTAAACCCATCAGAACGCAGCAGACCAGCAGAGACCAGGGTGAATACTGCGACATGTCCCGTAGAAAATATTTTTTCTCAGCTTTTTTTCAAGGATGGAGGAATCCAAAATGAAGCATTTAATTTCGACATGCATGACACAGGCCATTCAGATCTGCAGCAGACATCAGTGAAGTCCAGAGGATGAGCGATCTCCTCAGAAGTGTGGAACCACAGTAAAATCACTTGAAAAGTTGTTGGGTGTAAGGCAGGCATAAGCAATACTGTGCTGTGAAATTGCAAGACCCCTGGGTCAAATATGCTAAGAAGGTTATATATAATTTTATTCAACCTATAACTTATTAGAACCCCAAACAAGCCTCCAATCATCAGCAGAACAAAAACTGGCCATTTATAAGTGTGTATAATTTAGACAGCTTGGCTTTTCATTTCAAAGAATGTCAGCTAGAAAGATGGAGGCTCCCAAAAGACTACAGCCAGGCTTGTGTACTCTAGTTAGACGTAATGACATCAAACATTATGACATCTGTCATGACCAATAATAGTAGTGGGAACATGATATTGTTATATTACTGGGCATAATATGTCATGACAACCCATAACAGCATATGACTTCTGCCATAAGGGCTATTTGCAAAGTACAAAATTAATTTAGATTTAAAATGCCCCCAGATTTAAAGTCAGCATTAAGCTGCATCCGTTTCAGGATACCTGGGGCACGTTCTTCTCTGCTCAGTGCAATTTTGAGTTTGAAGAGGTTTGAATAACCTTTTCGTCAGGTTAGTGTTTGACAGTAATCCAATATGACACAATGGTGATCAATATTGTATGCAATATGCTTCAGGCTTTGTTGGTGGACTATTTATGGGAAGAGACTCTGACACTGTTGGGCAATGACAGCCAGAGCACGGTAACCAAGGAAACCGGGATGCAGACCTTCCTCAGCTCAGGTTGCGTGCGTAAAGATCAATAAATCAGCATGGCCAAAAAGGCTGGCTCAAGTCAGGACGTGAACCAGTACATCTGCTGATTGTATTTCCACATTAAGCAAAAAAAAAAACAAAACAAAAAAAAACAAGCAGTGAAGGGTTTAGCAGCCATTCTAGCAGTTCTCCTTCTTTGGATGCTAAAGGAGAGAGCTAATGGTTAGCTAGAATCTGGATCAGGATTAAGCTCTGCTGAAGGAGGCCACATGGTATGCGCACTTGATGTAATCCAGATTTTAGGATTAAACTACGTGACACGCAATGCAGCATTAGAATTTTGACAAGCCTACTGACTGAATAATAATGACCGAGGATAAATAAGGACACCAGTGCGGGTAACCTTTTGTACTTCATAAAACACAGTGGAGTGAATAGGTTTGAGATTTATTTAGCCATTGGCTGTATTGATGTATTATTCATAAAATTGAATGGCTAAATTATTGCTCACAGGGGACTCATACAAAACCACCTACACTTACAGCAGTGTTCTCAAAACTCATTTTCTTTTGGTTCTTTAAGGAACCTTTCAATATATGGATCTTTGAACATGTCATGGCAACACAAATGTAGCCAACCCCCTCGCCAAAACCATACAATCCAGAGATGATAATTAAGTAGCTATAACAGCCTTAATTATGGGACATACCAGAGTTCAACACATACAAAGAGTTTTACTCAAAAACCCACTTCATTACATATATCCACATATTCAGCTTACAGCCTTTTAGCCACATCAACATTTATCCTCAAGCAGAGTTTCTGCTCAGACAGCTTTTTGATAAGGGCACAATGCGGGACAGCCTAGCAGATAAGAGATATTTACATATATCAGTCTTTAAAGGCCAAAAAAAAAATTGTAACCATCGCTGATTTTGTTATGAACATGCATCTTATAGGATTGATGTAATAAAGATCCCTTATTTTAAAAATAAAGGAAAGAAACTTTTTGAAGTTGAGAGCAACTGCAACCTTTTCCGGGATATAGGAAACTTTTTTCACTAGCTGGCTAACGCAGCAGGAAGACTTAATTAGCTTCTACATCAGTGGTGGGCTAGCAGGCAGGACTTCTTTCTTGTAGTGGAAGAATTCTCTGTTGTTGTATCTTGTGTTTGTGGGGATGCTTGATGGGTACCATAGTGAGAGTACTGAAAACAGAAAAAAGATCCAAAATTGTGAATTCTTTTAAACTGATGTTTGGTGGATATAATGCTGAACAACAGAATATTACACAACTTGACAAAAAACATGAGACACTACAAACACTTTAAGATTTTGTGGCAAAATAGCTTCTGTATCATGTCTTTTTTTCCAACTACAATCAAAAAAAATGTCCAAACTCAAAAGAAACATGTATATTTCAGTGTATTCAGTCAGTTTTTTCACCCACTCAAACATAATCACATTTTCCAAAAGTGTGCAACTTAAATGACTTAAATGAAGACTTACTTTCACAACCACATCCTTTCTATATCACTAAAAACAAATTTCCTGCAGAATCTAATTTGAATATATAAATAGGTCTATTTCCTTTGTGCTAATGAGAACATTCAAATGGTGTGAGATCTCACTATGTAATGCAATTCATAGATGTTTTTCTCAAAATTAGTTTTTTCTATATTCAGAACCAAAAAATCTCTGCTTGCTCTTTACTGATCCTATTCTAAAGGATATTACAGGAGTTTCTAGTGTAGTGCTCATAGCTGCACTCATGGTAGATTTAGTAGCTACTGCAAAATGACTAGTAAAATGTTTTCAAATAACAGAATTAATACTTATTTCTTGAATAAACAATAAATCAATGCATCTGCTTTGCATATCTGAATGTTATGTTTTGTCCAATGCAAACAAATACCTGTAATGATATTTTTGTAAACAAGTGGTCAAGATTCATGGTGATATTTATTTTAAAAAATTATCCTATTCGCCAGTTTTGGATGAATTATCAGGCGGCACGGTGGTGTAGTGGTTAGCATTGTCGCCTCACGGCAAGACGATCCGGGTTCGATTCCCGGTCCGGGCTGTTTTGTGTGGAGTTAGCATGTTCCCCCCATGCTTGAGTGGGTTTCATCCGGGTACTCCAGTTTCCACATGATAGGTTAATTGGTTACTCTAAATTGCCCGTAGGTGTGAGTGCGTGAGTGAGTGTTGACCATTCAATGGACTGGCAAACTGCCCATGGTGTACCCCGCCTTCGCCCGATGACGCTGGGATTTGCTTCAGGGGGATCACAGCATGTTAATGAAAATAAGAAAACAAAGAATACAATGTTTGTACAATACTAAACATAAGTGTCATATAGGACAACCAGCAAAGGCTGAATGAAAAATAGATAAAAAGAAAGATATAAATATCTTGACTCAGAACTGCTGACCAGACCTGTATAAGGACTGTGTGGGTGTGGCTAAAGAGCGTGATTGACTTCCCTCAGTCAAACACTCAAAGTCATTATCCAGCTTATGTGACTGTAACTGGAGCAAAAAAGTCACAGACAAACAAACGTAACAAAGTAATGTGTGAACTTTTGACTAACAGACAGATGGACGGATGGACAGACAAAGCAATGTGGAAATGAAGAAATGGATGAATAAACAATGTTGGCATATAAATAAATGAATCAATGTAAACAGGCAGCAACAGACAGGCAGTTTAGTTTAGTTAAAACTATTTTGTATGGGCGGAGCAAGAGATGCCTGCCTCGTAATTGGTTAGAAGATGCTTACAAAAGCATTACACAAGATAAAGACTGCCTAGTTTACAATCAGTGATTTTCCTGGGGTGGCACACTGCCAAGAAAATATAAAGGTTTTGTCTCTATATATAACTTCGTCTGACCATCTTTTCCACATAAATATTACATCAATAAATTTATTGCCAAGGTAACATAGTTAGGCAATTAATGAGGAAAAGTTGTATTTGAATTAAGTAATGACTTTTTACAGTGTACAGCGTTTACTTTAAGAGAAACATTTAGACAGGCTTTAGAAGGTATTCACTTTAGTTGCTCTTGCTACGGGTTGTACATGATTCTAATAATTAGAAAGCCAATCACTATAGAGCACTATAGAGCTAACCTACAACGCGACGTGATTAGCATGATAAATGGTTATAGCTGACTAATGTTAAATGATGTATTCTTGCTGTAATACATAATCTAGGTTAAAGTCTAATTTTAACTCTTGACAAGGTGGTAGATTAATGTGGTGAACCTACATCCCCTCTTCATATAGCTAAAACTGGTGAGAATGCCTACAACACTAACAGCAGCAGGTCAGGGTTTTATTGTTGATCTCTTTATGTCATCCATGTAAAGTTAATTTAAGCAATACAGCGGCATTGCATGAAAATGCAACACAAAGAAAACCAAGAAACCAGGGGCTCTGGCTTACCACACAGACTGAAATGCAGAAAATGCAAAATAAACATTATATTGATAATATAATGATATAATGTTCTCTTTGAATCCCCTTTTAACACACTTACAATAATTCAATTCAACCTCTCAGGGAAGGTGTCCAAACCGTAATCTATATTCTTCAAAATGTTTTTCAGCATGTTGTAGGCAACTGTACATTTCCACCCGAGAGGTCTCTGAATTTCCAAAAGCTTTCAGCAAAACAGCCTCAAAACAGAACCATAGCCTCCTCCATGTTTCACAGTAGGTACAATCCTCTTTTCTTTGTATGCTTCATTTTCGCTTCTGTGAACTTAGAGCTGATGTGACTCGCCAAAAAGCTCCAGTTTTGTCTCATCTGTCCTAAGGACATTCTTCCAGAAGCTTTGCGGCTTGTCAATGTGCATTTTGGCAAATTCCAGTCTCGCTTTTTTTACGATTTGCTTTCAACAGTGGTTTCCTCCTCGGTCGTCTTCCATTAAGTCCACTTTGGCTAAAACAGCGATAGTAGGGTTATCTGACTCTGATGTACCCTGACCTTGGAGTTCACCTCTAATCTCTTTGGAAGTTGTTCTGGGCTCTTTGGTTACAATTCGTACTATCCTTTTCTTCAAATTGTCATCAATTGTGTTCGTGTCCTCGTCCAGAGCAGTTAGTAGACCTCCCGTAGACATTAAACTTCTGTATAATATGTGCAACTGCAGCAGCAAGAACATTAAGCTGCTGGGAGACCGTTTTATAGACTTTACCTTTAACATATTTGTCTATAATTTTCTCTCTGATCTCCTGAGACGACTCTCTCCTTGGCTTTCTGAGGTCTTCAGTGTGTTATACACCATCATACCCAACAGCACAGGGACTGCATATTACCCTTTAAATGACTGATTACAAGTTTGAGGACACCTGTGATTACAGGACACACCTTAGCTTAACATGCCCCTAAACTCACAGCTTGTTTTTAAAAAGTATTCTGAATCTGAAGTCGGATTTTTTTATAACTTATTTTTATAACTTATTTATTTATAACTACTTTTGTCAGTGATCATCTTTAACAGAAAAAAAAAAAAATATATATATATATATATATATATATATATATATATATATATATATATATATA
The DNA here is from genome assembly GCA_021613375.1 of Megaleporinus macrocephalus. Taxonomy (NCBI): domain Eukaryota; kingdom Metazoa; phylum Chordata; class Actinopteri; order Characiformes; family Anostomidae; genus Megaleporinus; species Megaleporinus macrocephalus. Next base: position 26,065,308 of record CM038721.1, on the reverse strand, counting down.
TATATATATATAAAGATAATGAAACTGAAACATTGCAATAATTTATTAGTATGGTGTAGGGCCTCCTTTTGCAGCCAATACAGGGTCAATTGGTCTTGGGAATGACATATACAAGTCCTGCACAGTGGTCAGAGGGATTTTAAGCCATTCTTCCTGCAGGATAGTGGGCAGGTCACTACGTGATGCTGGTGGAGGAAAACGTTTCCTGACTCGCTTCTCCAAAACACCCCAAACTGGCTCAATAATATTTAGATCTGGTGACTGTGCAGGCCATGGGAGATGTTCAGCTTCACTTTCATGTTCATCAAACCAATCTTTCACCAGTCTTGCTGTGTGTATTGGTGCACTGTCATCCTGATACACGGCACCGCCTTCAGGATACAATGTCTGAACCATTGGATGCACATGGTCCTCCAGAATGGTTCGGTAGTCCTTGGCAGTGACGCGCCCATCTAGCACAAGTATTGGGCCAAGAGAATGCCATGATATGGCAGCCCAAACCGTCACTGATCCACCCTCATGCTTCACTCTGGGCATGAAACAGTCTTGGTGGTACAATTCTTTGGGGTTTCTCCACCCCGTAACTCTCCTGAATGTGGGGAAAACAGTAAAGGTGGACTCATCAGAGAACAATACATGTTTCACATTGTCCACAGCCCAAGATTTGCGCTCCTTTGCACCATTGAAACTGACGTTTGGCATTGGCACGAGTGACCAAAGGTTTGGCTATAGCAGCCCGGTCGTGTATATTGACCCTGCGGAGCTCCCGACGGACAGTTCTGGTGGAAACAGGAGAGTTGAGGTGCACATTTAATTCTGCCGTCATTTGGGCAGCCGTGGTTTTATGTTTTTTGGATACAATCCGGGTTAGCACCCCAACATCCCCTTCAGACAGCTTCCTCTTGCGTCCACAGTTAATACTGTTGGATGTGGTTCGTCCTTCTTGGTGGTATGCTGACATTACCCTGGATACCGTGGCTCTTGATACATCACAAAGACTTGCTGTCTTGGTCACAGATGCGCCAGCAAGATGTGCACCAACAATTTGTCCTCTTTTGAACTCTGGTATGTCCCATAATGTTGTGTGCATTACAATATTTTGAGCAAAACTGTGCTCTTACCTGCTAATTGAAACTTAGCTCTGCTCTTACTGGTGCAATCAATGTGTAATCAATGAAGATTAGCCACCAGACTGGTCCAATTTAGCCATGAAACCTCCCACACAGGTGACAGGTGTTTCAGTTTCATTGTCCAACCCCTGTGTATATATGTATATATATATATATATATATATATATATATATATATATACACACACACATATATATATATATATATATATATATATATATATATATATATATATATATATATATATATATATATATATATCTCCACATTCTATCATTTCTGTTTTTATTTATTTCTATATCTCTTTATGTTACTCAAGTGTCTCTTTCACAGGGGGGTGCAAAGGAATCCTTTCCCACAGTAGCTTGATATTAACAAGCCCTCCCTGGTCTGAATGGTGTTGAACACAGCCTGTCATTTCTCTGGATGGCAGACTAAGGGAAAGCTTTATGCGGTATGCCACTGTTTCCTGTCAGCCGCCACCTGTTACAGCACACACTTCAGACACTTCTCAAAGCACCAAGCACAGAAGGTAGATGTCACAGGGTTGTGCAAACATCTCAAAAGGCAGTCAGGTGAAACAGAAGATCTTGCTGGGAGAAATGGGCAAGTCTTTAATGCGCAATCCATATTAATGGCTCCGGCATAGTCTTGTTTAATCACGGATGTGTGTGGGTGATCTCAATAGTGCATACAGTATGCAATAAAGTTCTCGGCGGCCCCAGGGTGCTGCTTATAGATTTAGGTTCCCTGGCTATTGCAGCCATAAAATATCAACCGTCTTGATTTAAAGGCCCAAGTTTCTTTTGAAGTTCATTTCTTGCTGGTGGAGAGTGGTGATGCCTTCACCACTGGACGTGTAAGAAAGAAATACCACGGCAAGTAATTACTAACACTCTGAGCCGGCTTCCCAATAGAACGCTAAAACAAATGTGCTAAGGAGGGGGTCATCTGGACCACTGGAAGTAATGACGATGAAAATTTAACAACAAATGGGTGCTGTAGTAGAATTATAACCCGCTGATGTCAGCAGTCATCACAAACGGGCCATTACATCACTTTTATGAGTCAGCAGTAACAGAAATCCTGCTGCCCAAAGTGCCCAGCTCTGATTAATAAACCTTTGGCTAAATTTCCCCTGGGAGCAACTGAATAAGGGGAAATCTGGAGTAAAATTAACAAGACTAGTGCATTATTCCCCTAAAAACCAAGTTTTATCAAAACTATTGTGCTTTGCTAATTGGGGAAAAGCCAGCTGCCAGATTAAATGAAATTAAACTGGTTTTGAAAGCACACAGATATGTTTTCTGTCAAAAGAGATACTTTCAATGCGTTCTGTTTTATCTCATGGAGAGTGAATCATTGAACAGCTGAACCAAGACTTAGGTCTATATGGAAACTATTTGATTGTTTCAGGTTATCTTGGTTTTACAAATTAATGAATACCGTCCAAAGAAAATTATTGTCAATTCTCTATATCAATCAAATACAACAGGCGCTCTTTATATCCTGTGAAAGTTTCTAGATGACTGGACCAATAGAAATACCTTTTTACATTAACTTATATTGAAAGTAAATTATGTTTTTGTCTTCTCCTGTTGGCTGCTATTTTGGAGATACTTGTTTTTCTTTGGACAGCGACAATATGTCATGAAACAGTACATTCATTTTTTTATGGGAACATCAAGTGTCTGGACTGTTCTGTTTGGAGTTTGCATGTTCTCCCGGTGCTTCAGTGGGTTTCCTCCAGGTACTCTGGTTTCCTCCACACTTCCAAAGACGTGCATGTTAGGTTGATTGGTTGCTCTAAATGGCCCGTAGGTGTGAGTGTGTGCATGAATGAGTGTTGGCCATGCCATGGACTGGTGAACTGTCCATGGTGTACCCCGTCTTCGCCTGTTGATGCTGTGATTGGCTCCAGCCCCCACCCGTGACTCCGACTAGGGGAATAAAACGGCAGATAATGGACGGATGGATGGATTTTAACAAGATATCACCTCATGAATGGAGGAAAATGTTTATTATTCCTTTCTGGTCACATGTTTAGGAGTTTGTGTGTTTTTTGGTAGTGACTTGCAAAAGTGGGGACAGCATATTTCTAGATAATTGTGTTAATGCATGATGGGTTTAGCATATGAAAGTTGTCAAGAAACTCAACAACGGGTAAAGAAAGTGGTGGTTCACATCTGGATATGTACCCTGTTTCTCATTTATGGTGCTGCGACCTTCGAAGGTCCCATTTCTTGGCTGCATATGTCATAAGCACCGTCCTATTTCAAAAGAACCCAGAGAATCATTGAAATGCGGCTGAGAAACACATCCACTTTTCGGCCGAATTCTGAGGATGCAATGTATCCTTCTCAATCCTGAGTTCCCACAAACCTGCGTGAGAATTTTTCAAATGTATGCTGCCTAAATCTGTCTGTAAATATTAGTACCAGTTTACAACATAGGTGACTATAAATGATGTTGGGAATGTCATGTTATGTGAGTGTCCTGTTGTTATATTGATGACCAGTCAGAATTTGTGTGGCTTTGGTGTGGAAAGCTGTCAACATATCAGATTCGTTTGCATTAATTGATGTATGTAAAGTAAAGTATTAATATTTTATTAAAGCCAACTAACAACAAAGAGAAGCAAAGCTGTAGCAAACCCTAAAATGGAGCTTATTTAAAACAAAACAGGTAAAAGCAGACAAACGTTACTCGCCTAACCTAAATGTGAACTACACGGCTGACTGCGGTCAAAGCTGACAGGTACAGTCACTAATTATAGCTCATTGTGGTAGTTCAAGTTGTAGTATCAGAAAAACACAGAAGAATCTCAGAGACTTAGTGTTGAATCTCTTCACAGATGCAAAAATCCTGCCAGTTTCGCTCATGCTCTCTACATAGCTGTCTCAAACATGGGGATCAGGATTTATGATGCTGCTGCAATTAGGAGTCCTCAATCTTCAACTCAGTGTAATAGATATTAATTGAACGGTATGTGGTTGGAAGAGTGGGCTTAGTTTTAAAGGTCCACAATAACTTAGCATTTTAGTAAATGCGACATAAAGGTCAGGTGATGAGTATACTGAGCTAACTAGCCTCCTATCAGCCACTCACTAAGTGCATTTACATGCACTTGGTAAAACGATAATGGGAGAAAATTGGATTTTGTCAATAATTCAATCAATGCCTTTACATGCACTTGGGAGTTTAAATAATGGGAAACCATGGGTCTACATGTGTCAGAAATCAGATTTCTACTTTGCAACCAACCAATAAACCATGATGTAAAAAACAGAAGGCTGCAAATTTATTTCTAAAAATGGGTGCTAGCAAGTTGGGACACTGTCTTTCATAATAACAAACAAAACAACTTAGTTATCGAAACTTATTAAACATGAAAACAAAAGAAACTAAAGCTTAATAAAAAATTAAAAAGCTTTCTCTAAATGTACAAGTAAAGAGCAATGAGGCGTACCAGACTGGTCTAGACAGGAGATCTTTCAGGTCAGGTCAAAGGAGAGGGAACCCTAAATGTCTCCCAAGATGGATGCTTGATGAACTTTCATCCAGCGAGGTGCCCCCAAGTGGTCAATCAAGGACCTGCAGACAATGTAACATAGAAAAAACACATAACATGGCCACCCACCAAAAGACATGATGAATGGCTATTGCAACCAGAGGTTGCAAGACTAAGCTAAAATCCAGTTTACTTTGTTGAGTATCTTAAGCAGATTTCTGGGTCTTGATCATGCCTAAGAAATTATGTTTACATGACCACTTGAATAATCAAGTAACTACAGAAATCTGATTATGATTGGATTATTAACATGAACTCGTTAGGTGTCTAAATATTTTACCATCCCGTTACCAGCTTGTTTGACTTTGAACTCACAGGAGACATGGCCATGTGGAACAGCGGGCACAGAGCCCCCAGCAAGACAGACTTAAAACATTTTTGGGACTGATAGCTTGGGGCTGTATATATGAGCTTATGGGGCTGCGTTATGCTGGACTGTGGGGCAGTGGTGCTGGGTTAGGGTGTTCTGACTCTATGGAATGTGCGTGATGCTATGCTGGCTGTTGAAGAGCCTGCTGTTGGTTTTCAGTGAAGAGTACTCATTTAAAAGCACAATGTTTGCCACATCTTCCTACTCTACAACAGCGCTACAGTATTCACTCACCCAAGCTCAAACCTGGAAACTGGACATTTTTGACAGTCTAGATCACATCAAGAAAGAAGTAGAAGTATTGTGGTTGCAATGTTGTTTGTTTTGACAGGCATTTGACATTTTGCTGTCTTTTTATAGTCTGTGCCTTGTTAAAAAATAAACCCTTGCTTGGATTCTTGCATGTTATGGCTCTAGTTAATAGCAGCTTCGGTGAAAGTGCTGTTTAATTTTAAAGTTGATACCTTTTACTTTACTCTACAGAGGTGGTATCATTGATATTTATTCAAAAGAAATAGGTTTAATGTGGTTTGCAATTAAGGTGCAATTAATTGTTTTGAATGGGTGAATTCCTGCCATTAAAACTTTCAAACTTTAATGATGATAAAATCTGTAATGAAAAGGTCTACCCTGGCTGGAGACCTGGATTTAGTTGCAGCCATCAATCAAAAACACAATTATTGCCATTATGCAGAATTTGAGTGCTGTGTTTTTTAATGGCTCCATAAAATGCATTTTTTAGCATTTTAAGTTGTTATTTTGATGTCCGCCTAGAAAGTATGTGACATTGTTCAGGCTAAAATGGCCAGATGCAGTTTTACATGCCCATTAACACCCCTATGATTTGGCCCTAGAGCCAAATTAACTGCCTCTTATATGCTCTTGAATATTTGAATTAGCTGTGCTCTGATTGGTTGGTTTAGAAGCAACCATTTGTAAAGTAAGTTAAAAGATAATCTGCTTCAACTATCAAAAGTGGATCAAATCTCACAGGTTGGCTGCGGTCGAGGTCGTGCCAGTAGTTAAGGTGGAATGGCTTCTCTCTTCCTCTCTCTCAGCTCCTCAAAGACTTGATATTTTCTAAGGTTTAAGAAAATGTCAGAAGTAAAATGTGCAGAACAAATTAGCATCATCAAAATTGTCCAGGTTTCTGCTGAAGATGTGGGAGCTGTAGTTGGCGTCTTGTTCGCCAGCTTGTTTTGTGATTTTTACATTTCACCTTAAGTTACATTCTGGCACCTGAGCAAGCTGTAGCATTTAAGGTGGAACAGAACAAGACTGGTGAAGCTGGCAAACAGAAAGCTTTGTTTAACGATCCATCAAACATAAAAAGTGTATGAAACCTGCCAACATCCTTTGAAAGTATGTTTCTGCACAGTCTGCCAGCACCTGTACAAACTACAGCATTTGAGGTGGATCAGAATAAACTCACTGACAGATGATTGGAAATGGCATTAATAAAGTGCAGAAATCCTCTTCACAAGTTTTCTGCTCTCACGCCATTGTAGTTGTTGGATCTTGAGCTGAAATATGTAGATTTTGGGAGTGTCGTTTTGGGTGGAGTCAGGACTGTTACCTAATAGCTTGGAATTTTGGATATGGCTCATTTCTTTGCCGTATTTTACAAACAGAAGATTTGTTTTTGAGGGTCACGGAATATCAGTTCTATGTGCTGAACACGCTTTGCTGGAGTCTGATGGTGTAAATACAGTTTCTGTTGGCACCTTTAAAGAAAAGGTATGAGAAGTTAAGATGCTAAGAAACAACAATTTATATTTATTGTAGTTATAAAGTACATGAAGCATTTCAAACATTGCAAAAAAATTTGAAAGAAGCTTGCATTTCATATAATGGCATTTAGTGATTTGCATGAGTGAGTAAAGGCTGGAAAGTGTGCCGTGTTTGAAAAGCAAACTGTTCTCTGTCCAGATAGCAGGATCGATACCAATAGTCACCATGACAGGCATCTTTAGCCCTGATGAAAACCTTTAACCCCTCCCAATGCCACGATGTACACTATCAGCAAAATGGGATATCAGATCTATTCTGTGGCCAGACTGATTAAAGGAGAGTTCCATTGTCTTTGCACCAGCAGTTGGCGGCCTTGAATAATTCACTAGGACTAATGTAATGTGTCACATGAAATTATGAGGGGGCACTAAACGCTTAATCTAAAATTACATTAAAACAGTAGCACCAGGTTTTAATTTTCCCCTTCATCAGTGACACATTAAATCATCAGATTTAATGTGGTTGTCTATGCTAGCTGGGGTCATGACTGCTTGAATCCACTATATGTTATAGCTCCTTTCCACACTTGGTATTAAGCCACATATGCCAATTAACCTCCTTTCCACTGTATAGGAAAGAGCAGGGCACAAACTAATTCTACTAAAAACTAAATTTTGCTAAACAATTTTTATATATTAACATTCTCTACAGGCAACCTACACACGGCTGCTATAATTCAGCAAATGAAAATGAAAATGTTACAAAAGTAAATGTTAAAATAGCTTTACAGACTAAATACATAAACATTTAAGTATCTAAATAAATAACTAGTGAGAATTGACTGTATCAAATGAAAAAAGTCAGCAGAATAATAATATTTTTTTATTATAAATGCATCTGTATTATGTTTTTGTTCAATGAACATGTACATAAAGGTTCCAAAAGTGAATTTGAATTAATATGTTAGGACTTTCATTGTTTACTTTGGATGGCTTAGTTGGAACACTACTTTAAAGGGAATCTATTATCGACATTGTCCAAAAAAAACGTCCATTTTTGTAGATTTTCTTTTTTATACATCATTTAAATACGACAGCTGCTGTTTACATGGTGTGCAAACGTCATGTTTAATGAACAATATAAAAGCTCCAAAATAGGTTGGAAATAATTCTGGTTTCATTGACATGCTTTAAAACTAAAGTAGGTTTTTGGCTTCTCCTGCAAAGTTGTCATTTTGAACATACATGTTTTTCTTTGGACAGTGACCTTATGCTTTTCCATTTTTTCTCTTTCCTTCCGTGTATAATGTAGCTTGTTGTGCATGTACAGTTACAAAGCTTAAAGTATATGCCAGATAAATTCTCTCCCACAGAAACCCCTTTCCCCAACTGCCTGAAACACCTTGTCAGAATTTCAGCCCTTTTCTCTGTAACCTGGTGATGTCATCTCATCATCATATGTCATCTCCCTGCATATGGGCAGACTTGGCACACCTTCACACAATGCCTAGGAATTACTGGAAGTTTGTTCAGACTTGTAGCTGTGCCAAGATGATGCTATGTTCTGTGTTGCGAGGGGAAATCTGCATGCTCTGCCAAAGGTACAACAAGGAAGTCAGTGGCTGAAATTCATTTTTACCACCTTTACTTTCTCTCTTCCAACCATTTACAGAGTGCCTGGCACCCAGCCCGACACGGAGAACTGCTTCAAAAACCATGCAGAGAAGAATGCTGGAAAGATGAGGCAGGTCCAACGTGGTGTGTCCCAACAGTTCACAATCTGTAAATGTGCATTATTGTTTGTGGATTTGTGAAATTTAAAACAAACATGGCAGCTACTACAAGTGTTTAAGGGTGGAGTTGTTGACAGTTGGAAGCCTAGTGATCAGCTACAGGCTAACCTGCTATGGGGCTAACCTGCCAACTAATATTATTATGTTAGAGTAGTTTTGCTGATCAGCTGCAGACCCACTTTTACCTAATAGGGTGTGGAAACATGACAATGTTTTTTTTTCAACCATTAGATATCAAACTGTGTTAACGTGTACAGGTAGATTTATGATTACAAGCTGTAATGTTACAGGTTAGCTAGTTAAACCTAGCAAAGTTTCTAATGCCCCCTACATTTTTACACATGTACTACACCTGCTTGAGAACTACATGTCTATTCCCAGAATCGCAGACAGCTTGGAAACCACTTGCCACTGTAATGACTGCATCACTACTTTGCTTCAAAAATTTTTGTTAAGTGTTTGATATTTTTCACTTTAGCATAGCTTGCGAAGGTGGACCACGTCTACCAACTTGTTCGAAATGACTTTCAGGATTGAACCTAAACTAAGCAGAACTGACACCATTGTCAAAATAACTGTTTACAGCTTTTCTCAAGAGAAGTGCCTTCAGTGGAAGAACAGCAGAACAGCTCAGGCAGTTAAAAAATCAAACAGAGTGGTTGAGCTGACCAACCACAGCATACTGGGCACATTAGGATGTGGGGCTTAAAAATACAGTAGCTCTAACAGACTGCTTCAGATAGAGGGAGAACGTATGTTGATTGGTTATATGCTATATGAAAGAAGTTATAAGTGTATAAATGAATAATATATTGTGATATACTTATGTACATTTCTGGAATCCGTTCAGCCTTAAACTGGTTGGCTAAACAAGCTCATACAACACGACCACCATATTCTGAAGATGTTTTTGGTTGCAATGCTCATAAGTGAGCTGCAGATTTCCTCTGGACACAAAGCCAACACAAGAACTGTTTACTGGAAATTCATGGGTTGAGCTTCCATGGCTGAGCATCGGCACACAATGCCTGCGATCACCATACCCAATAGCAAGCAATGGTTGGAGTGGACTCCATTAGACTCTGAAGCTGTTGTGACATGTTCTCTGGAGTTATGGAGTTATAACTCATGCTTCACTATCTCCAACTAATGGATGAATGCCCGGATGACGCTACCTGCTTGAATGCATAGTGCAAACTGTAAAGTTTGGTAGAGAAAAATAAGAGGGAAATGTTTTTCATAGTTTTGTTGGTACCTCTTAGATCCAGTACTGCATTCAGTAACATTATAGAGACAAATATGCCTCTAAGAGATGGAAACAGTGTAACAGTGCACCAAAGCAAGCACAAAGTAAGGTCTGTAAATAAATTGCTTGGTGAAGTGTGGAAAAGCAGGACTGGCCTGCGCACAGCCCTGGCCTGAACCCCATCCAACACCTTTGGGATGAAGTGGAAGGCCAACTACGAGGCAAGCCTTAGGGCCCAACATCAGCGCCTGACCTCATTAATGCTCTTGTGGCTGAATCGAAGCGAATGCCTGAAGCCATGTCCCAAAATCTAGTAAAAAGGCTTCCCAGAAGAGTGGAGGATGCTATAGCAGCAAGGAGCGATGACAACTCTATATTAATGCCCATGACTTTGGAATGAAATTTTTTCAACATGTACATATAAACCTGTGACATTTAGATGTTTTACAAAATGTTGGCCATTCAGGTTTTGTGTGAAGTAATTACACAGTAACATTCACATTTTACAGCACAGCTGTATAATATAAACATAACCAGCATTTTGATAAATAAGTACTAAATATGTGATAAAATTAGGCAAATATGTGACACTCAAAATATGTAATTTTCTTTTTTTTCAATGGAAATGACAATGAAGTCTGTATTGAGGGTGTGATTTGGTTATTGTGAACAGATGTGGTTTTCAACTGTGTGCTTTTCTTTCTGTTTTCAGAAGACGAGCAAAGTGTTTCTGCACGTTTTCTTCTGAAGGCTGTACTCTATGGGAACCGTGGAAACACTTTAACAGTATTGCTCTAATAGCTTCTGATGCAAAGCTAAACACACCAGTTGGAGAACAGGTTCACCTTGGCAATCTCTGGCCTAGCTGTTGAAATCAAGCTGATGAGCTATTGAGCACTTACTCTGTCATAGATAAGCATGTTTATCAACGTTAAGTTCAAGAACTCCCCAGCTCCCACACCATGAATAGGAGTGATGACGCTATTTCCATTCATATGAATATGGCCAGACGGCCAAGAGCGCATATACAGTATGCCTATATATCGCCCTAAGTCCTTTTTTCAGTGCAAGAGGGAGAGAGAGATGAAAATAATATGCATGCCTCCTGCCAGGAACCTCATATTCTGCCTCCTAGTGATGGAAGCACTCTAAGATTTCGCTATTCTGTTTGCTTTGTGTTCCTCTCGGTATTGAGAATTGAGAAAATACTCTATTAGCAGAACAATGAAGGCCTCCAGCCTGAGGTACTGATTGTTAAAGCAAATTATCAAAACATAAATGAATCACACACAGCCAATAAATGAACATCAACATATGTCTACAAATGGGAAGGAGCCTTCAAAGTCTTCCTCAGACTTATTCAGCATGGTCGTGGATAAGGGGTGTTGTTAGGCACAATGTGAAGCAAAGTAAAATATCTGTGATGCACAGCCTTGAGGGGCTTATTGATTTTGAATAATAACATACACAATCATGTTCGGTTATACTCGGCTATGCTGAGTGGCAGGCCTAGACATTTTTACCTGGGGTGGTGGGTAGGGAGGCATTGCTCCATGTGTTTATGCTGGAGATTTATGTCTAAGATAATTTCTATTCACAGGTCAATATCTTATACACTGTATCTACTTAGTAAAGATTGATGAACAAACTTTAAAAAACAGAAAATTAACAACAACAACCAATATGCTCATCTGCTCTGAATTATTTTCTATTTGGAAAATAATAACATGTGCAGCTTATTAGATTTATCACTTAGCCTTACCAAAGAATGTACTGTATTGAGACTGAAGTAGGCTGCATTACATGCTTAACCCTCTCAGGTCAACAAGGCTGAATGCAACATCTAAAGACGTCATACATAAAAAGATAGACATGTGCGATAGTCTTACTTTTATTTTTCCTGGAAGCGTGGTGTTTTTCCATCAACCAGTCAGGAACACAGTCTCTAATCAGTCGACCAGTCAGGGACACAGCCTCTGATCAGTTGATCAGTCAGGAACACAGCCTCTGATCAGTTGACCAGTCAGGAACACAGCCTGTGATTAGGCCACCAGTAAGGAACACAGTCTGTGATTAGTCGACCAGTCAGGAAAACAGCCCCTGATCAGTCGACCAGTGAGAAACACAGCCTCTGATTAGTCCACCAGTCAGGAACATAGCCTCTGATCAGCCAACCATTCAGAACACAGCCTGTTATTAGTTGACCAGTCAGGAACACACCCTCTGATCAGTCGACCAGTCAGGAACACAGCCTCTGATCAGCCAACCAGTCAGGAACACAGCCTGTAATTAGTTGACCAGTCAGGAACACAGCCTCTGATCAGTCGGTCAGTCAGGAACAAAACCTCTGATCAGTTGATCAGTCAGGAACACAGCCTCTGATTAGTCCCCCAGTCAGGAACACAGCCTCTGAACAGCCAACCAGTCAGGAACACAGCCTGTAATTAGTTGACCAGTCAGGAACACAGCCTCTGATCAGTCGGTCAGTCAGGAACACAGCCTCTGATCAGTTGATCAGTCAGGAACACAGCCTCTGATCAGTTGATCAGTCAGGAACACAGCCTCTGATTAGTCCCCCAGTCAGGAACACAGCCTCTGATCAGCCAACCAGTCAGGAACACAGCCTGTGATTAATTGACCAGTCAGGAACACAAACTCTGATCAGCCGATCAATCAGGAACACAACCTCTGATCAGTTGATCAGTCAAGAACACAACCTCTGATCAGTTGATCAGTCAAGAACACAGCCTCTGATCAGTTGATCAGTCAAGAACACAGCCTCTGATCAGTTGATCAGTCAGGAACACAACCTCTGATCAGTTGATCAGTCAGAAACACAACCTCTGATCAGTTGATCAGTCAGGAACACAGCCTCTGATCAGCCAACCAGTCAGAAAACACAGCCTGTAATTAGTTGACCAGTCAGTAACACAGTCTCTGATCAGCCAACCAGTCAGAAAACACAGCCTGTGATTAGTTGACCAGTCAGTAACACAGTGTCTGATCAGTCGATCAGTCAGGAACACAGTGTCTGATCAGTCGACCAGTCAGGAACACAACTTCTGATCAGTTGATCAGTCAGGAACACAGCCTCTGATCAGTCGATCAGTCAGGAACACAACCTCTGATCAGTCGATCAGTCAGGAACACAACCTCTAATCAGTTGATCAGTCAGGAACACAGCCTGTGATCAGTCGATCAGTCAGGAACACAACCTCTGATCAGTTGATCAGTCAGGAACACAGCCTCTGATCAGTCGATCAGTCAGTAACACAACCTCTGATCAGTTGATCAGTCGGGAACACAACCTCTGATCAGTTGATCAGTCAGGAACACAGCCTCTGATTAGTCCACCAGTCAGGAACACAGCCTCTGATCAGCCAACCAGTCAGAAAACACAGCCTGTGATTAGTTGACCAGTCAGTAACACAGTCTCTGATCAGCCAACCAGTCAGAAAACACAGCCTGTGATTAGTTGACCAGTCAGTAACACAGTCTCTGATCAGCCAACCAGTCAGAAAACACAGCCTGTGATTAGTTGACCAGTCAGTAACACAGTGTCTGATCAGTCGATCAGTCAGAAACACAACCTCTGATCAGTTGATCAGTCAGGAACACAGCCTCTGATCAGTCAGGAACACAACCTCTGATCAGTCGATCAGTCAGGAACACAGCCTGTGATCAGTCGATCAGTCAGGAACACAACCTCTGATCAGTTGATCAGTCAGGAACACAGCCTCTGATCAGCCAACCAGTCAGAAAACACAGCCTGTGATTAGTTGACCAGTCAGTAACACAGTCTCTGATCAGCCAACCAGTCAGAAAACACAGCCTGTGATTAGTTGACCAGTCAGTAACACAGTGTCTGATCAGTCGATCAGTCAGGAACACAGTGTCTGATCAGTCGACCAGTCAGGAACACAACTTCTGATCAGTTGATCAGTCAGGAACACAGCCTCTGATCAGTCGATCAGTCAGGAACACAACCTCTGATCAGTCGATCAGTCAGGAACACAACCTCTAATCAGTTGATCAGTCAGGAACACAGCCTGTGATCAGTCGATCAGTCAGGAACACAACCTCTGATCAGTTGATCAGTCAGGAACACAGCCTCTGATCAGTCGATCAGTCAGTAACACAACCTCTGATCAGTTGATCAGTCGGGAACACAACCTCTGATCAGTTGATCAGTCAGGAACACAGCCTCTGATTAGTCCACCAGTCAGGAACACAGCCTCTGATCAGCCAACCAGTCAGAAAACACAGCCTGTGATTAGTTGACCAGTCAGTAACACAGTCTCTGATCAGCCAACCAGTCAGAAAACACAGCCTGTGATTAGTTGACCAGTCAGTAACACAGTCTCCTATCAGCCAACCAGTCAGAAAACACAGCCTGTGATTAGTTGACCAGTCAGTAACACAGTGTCTGATCAGTCGATCAGTCAGAAACACAACCTCTGATCAGTTGATCAGTCAGGAACACAACTTCTGATCAGTCGATCAGTCAGGAACACAACCTCTGATCAGTTGATCAGTCAGGAACACAGCCTCTGATCAGTCAGGAACACAACCTCTGATCAGTCGATCAGTCAGGAACACAGCCTGTGATCAGTCGATCAGTCAGGAACACAACCTCTGATCAGTTGATCAGTCAGGAACACAGCGTCTAATCAGTCGATCAGTCAGGAACACAGCCTCTGATCCGTTGATCAGTCGGGAAAACAACCTCTGATCAGTTGATCAGTCAGGAACACAGCCTGTGATTAGTCCACTAATCAGGACCACAGCGTCTGATTGGCCAACCAGTCAGGAACACAGCCTATGATCAGCCAACTAGTCAAGAACACAGCCTGTGATTAGTCGACCAGTGAAGAACACAGCCTGTGATTAGTCGACCAATCAGGAACACAGCATGTAATTAGTCCACCAGATTAGTCCAACACAACCTCGGATTAGCCAACATCAAAGTTTCATGATAAACATTCACAGGATATAATTAATGATATAGAAAAATTAAAATCAACAACAATGAACAAAAATGTTTTTCTTTGGATGAAGTATGACATATGTCTGGTCGTACAACTTCAACTGTAGTGAAGCTCTGAATGTTAACTGAACGTTTTGACCTGAGACTAGTCCTAAAATTCCCAGAGCTTGCTACACGGCACTCCGGTTGAGAACCACAGGTCTAACATTTAGCTAACCACTTAGCCAAAGTGTACAGTGTCAACATTAGCATGTAAATTAATTTTATCTGAGCAGCAGCATTGACAGCAGCAACACAGTTTAGAGACTTACAACCTCCACTGTTTGTAAACTGCACTGTCGTTCCACTGTTAAGTTGTCTCCCGCTGGCCTGGGAACCCGTAGCCTGCATGTGTTTCATTTTCATCTATGTTCCACAATAGCAAAACAACTGTGAAATAAAAATCCCATTTACATAATCATCACAAGAAATCACATCTCAAATACTGTGTACAGTGGCTATATTGCAGTGGTGTATATTGGTCTTATCTTCCAGCCAACATGTCCATGTGGTCCCATGTTGGTTTTATCTTGGCTGGGTAGGCTTTACCTGGGCTACCTGGGCTTACAGTGGACTTTTTGCATGTGTTGTATTTGGGCCCAAAAGGGTTACAGCTCTGGGCGCCAGTGAGGCAGGAATCATGGGCTGTAGGCCTCAGATGTGTTATCGCTCAGGATTATAGCTCACACAAGCCCCACATGGTAGAGACCTGCATGGGCTAACATACAAGGGGGCTACTTTTAAGTCAAAGGATAAATCTATGTGGGCTCCAAATGTGTTGCTTATTGTAAGACCCATGTGGGGCCCACATGGACATGTTGGCTGGGCTGTTGGAATCACTAGCCTGGCACATAGTAGAACAATTAAACATGAAAGTAACTATGCAAACACCATAATAGTCTCCTCTCAACATTATATACTCAAGTGTTTTCATTTGTCTATTTCTAGTGTTAAGTATTTTTACACCATTTTTAATGTTTATGAATAAGTGTAGACCTACGAATCTAAAATACCTTCTTGAAAACACATAAAATGCTATGTGTTATACTCACATTGATATTATGATGGGTATGAAAAATTCCAAAGGGAAGTTGCTGTAATGCTTGTGCAGTTTGCATCAGAGCAAAATGGGATTTTGTTTTCTATTTGTGAGTCAGCTTGATGACGAAGGCAGAAAGTTTTGTTTCTCTGGCTGATTAGAATTGGGCTTCTTTCAAAATCTGATATGCGATAGATGGTTTTAGTTGGGGCTCTTTTTGACATTGTTTTGTCCGAGTTATGTCAAGTACAGCCTCTGCTGCTGTAGGTTATGCTTCTCTGAGCAAAAGTTTCACGACAAGTACCCTACAGAAGAATGCTGTTAAGCAGAGTGCTGTCAAGCAAAGTCATGATCAAAATTCCTGGTCATGTTTCTTCACTATGCTTTCTCTCTTTCCAAGACTCATAATGGCATCAATATTCTATTAAACAGTTCATCTACTGTGCAGCTAAAATTAGTCAAGTTCCTCGTGACTCTTTCAAAGCATGTACTGAAGACTACAGTCTGAATGGAAGATTTTAATGCTCCTCTTTGTGATTATATATGACTGACCTAAAGATTTTAGTTGTGTCTATTCAGTATGACCAGCCACATATTTTAGGCATCAAATTAAGTGGACAAGGCTAAGAGGGCCTTTCAGACATTGCAAATTCAGAGAGTGTCTTGTGCTCAGAAAGAATCTAGATGTACTTCTTAGGAGGTGGTTTATACATTTGACTGACAAATTGCTAATCACAAGAGAATGTGAAAGGATGATATGAGAGAAACATACATACATACATAATAACAAATATAAAACTTTTTTCCTTAAATTCTAATGTCTGACAGTCAGATGTGTCAAGTAATGAAGTACAAATACTTTGTTACCTTACTTAAGTAGACATTTTGATTATTTATACTTTACTGGAGTAATTATTTTTCAGATGACTTTTTACTTCTACTCCTTACATTTACACTCCATTATCAGTACTTTCTACTCCTTACATTTTAAAACTAGCCTCGTTACTCCTATTTCATTTTCGGCTTGTTTTCATTCATGTACATTTACAGTCCAGTAAAGGTTATTAATAACATGCCTTTGAAGTTTGATTTTTTTGCACCATTACAATACTTATAGGCAATATATAGTTAATTATTATATAGTTAATGCTCAATAGTACACATATATAGGTCTTTAATATATTTGTATTGTGCTAAAATATCTTTATATTCAATGGGCGTATATGCGGCTGAAACAGGAATCCTAGCGTATTTCAATTTTTTCAACATTAACATTTTAATATAACATTATAGACATTATGGCTTTTAGAAGAATGGGGTTTTTGGGGAGGTGGGCTAGTGCACTATAGGCCCCGGTGGTGTGGCCTAAGATTTTGTCTGTAATGGCATTTTTTTCCCTTACATTACTTTTACTTTTATACTTTAAGTCATTTTGAAAGCAGTACTTTTACACTTTTACTGGAGTAAACAGCTTGAGTTGATACTTCAACAGAAGTATTTTTAAACACTAGTTTCTATACTTCTACCTGAGTAATGAATGTAAATATTTTTGACACCTTTGATGACAGTATCTGGACTGATAGATTGATAGTAGTTGGTGAGCCATGTTGATGAATCGTGCTGTTTCATTGCGCCCAGCAGAAAGGTGTTTCAACAAAAACACATGGTTTTAAAATATGAAGTGTGCTGTGCAGGCGAGAGGAGTGCTGTTCACTTGTAGCGCACATTGCTTCATAGACAACAATGAAGAGAAACATGTTTTGATAGAGCTTCAAAAGGCACTAAACGCCCAACACAGTGTAATATAGCCTGCTAATACAGTTAACACACTAATCTGAAATCAATCTCACATTGAAAGAGCTCACATTGAAATAGTAAATGGAGTTATGGAATAACTGAAGTTTGGATGGTGGACCATGACTAAAACCCTTATTTTCTGTGCCATCTCCTCTCTGAATCTCAGTCCTAACAGTCCTACCACAATCATGAAGTGGGTCCGGCCTTCCAACAACATGGCAGAAGCTGCCCAAAACCCCAAGTTCTTGGGGTTCTTCCTAACTCTCTCAATCAGTCCTCCCTCATATTACCATCACATGTTAAAGGCATGGTCCAAACTAATATGCAAAAATGCCAGGGATGCATTTTGGGGTTTTATAATTGTATACTATATTTTTTCCACATTACGTAGTTTGGTTGTACCAGTATGATATATTACTGCTGTATTATTCCTGTTGTGACATTTCAGTTCCATAGCTAAAGAACTGTATGTATTGGCATTCAATTCTGCTGGACTTACATTGTCTTGTTTTGGTGATTTCCTATATTTAGTGGTGTAATGCTGTGCTGGAACATCTCTCGGCTGAATTATGATGTTTGTTATATGCTTATGTGTGCCTACTGCAAGGTCTATCTTTTTATCATCTATTGAAACAATATAAACATGTTTGATACTGACAAAACCATTTCATTCCCCATTGGTTTGCAGCGTACAATCATTGATCCAAATATTTTGGAAACCTTCTTTTCTGGTTCAGACCAACACCAAGTTATGTGTGAACCCAACAGTCATGTGTAGACACCTTGAAGTGGAGTCTCAAAAACAAAAAGGCCACATGTTTTAAGTTTTAATGTACACAAGTCCTCAAAAGATACACCTTGAGACACACAAAAGAACACTGCTCAATGTTTTGTAGCTTTGTTGTCCACTACAACAGACAAAGCCTAGTTTTTGTTGATGGATTCTGAGGAAGAACTCTCTCGGGAACTAACAGTTTCATGAATTGCATCTGCCACAAAAATAGACTCAGGTTGCTGAGCTTCAGGGCAGTGCTGGGCAGATTCAGTCGTTCAGGTGCGGTGCCACCAATCTCAATGGATAACTCTCAGTTTCAGCATTGTTTTAATTAGGCCTATAGGGGCTTTATGGTATGGTAAGAACAGTGACCTTCATATATATGTGTAGGCAAGGCAGGCATATTCCAGTCTGTCATTTGGATCTGTATGGTGTCAATTAAACAGTAGTCAATTTATTTAGACAGACATTGGTTGTTTAGCTGCAAGTTAGAAGACAAGCATATTAACTCATTCACTTTAACACCATCTAGACACCAGTAACATATTCACTTTTTATTTATTAGTATACTTTTTTTGTAATTCTTTATTTTTCCAGTGTAAACTTCCAAGCATTGACATTCACAATATACAGCTTTCCTTTTGTTATCACTTCTGGTATCACAATTATGACAGTTTTTATACCTTTAACAAAGAAAACATTTACAAAACAAGGAACTATTAACACGGAGGATGCCTTCATATAATGCAATCAAAATAAAATAAAACAAACAAATATGAGATGAATAATAAATATGTGTTCTGAGTAGTAGTTCATATTATCTCTGTTTTAATGAAGTCTGGTTTTTTACTTTTCATAGAAATTGTCCATTTTGAACATAGTTTTGCTAATTTTGTCTTCTGCAGCCTAATAGCAAAGGTAGTTTTTTCCATTTCATACATTTCATTGTCTATGTTTATCCACTCTTCCATTACTGGGGGATCAGGTATACGCCATCTCCTTGTTAGGGCTTTTTTACTTGCAATCAAGAGAATATTCCAGAGATATCTATTTGATCCTATTTCTTGAAAACTGAATTTATTAGTATACTTTATTGGCCCGGTGCCTGGATATACTAATTACTATAATTAACTGATTTATGGGGAATTTAAAATGTCCCAGCTAGTTACTGCATCATCATCCTCAACACAACTTTTGGCCATGGCTATACTGATGTAGGAAATGTTCCATTTTCACACCATCCTGACCTCTCGAAGGCCTGACATTTAGGTTCATATTGCTCTGCACTTCAGAACAGATGTGATGAAAGTGACCGACAGGTGTGCCGAAGTGTAGAAAAGGACGATTACATTTGAAGTAGAATGAGTGATTTGAGCAGTCACTGGGTGGATATGGGGCTCCACTAAATGTCATGCTGGGATAAATGTATTGCAAAACAAAAACTAATATATTTCCATTCGCGCCTCTCCCGGTTGCTCTATATACAGGACAGCTGAGGACAGAATGTATTACAGACAGTCAAGGCTGCTGGATTTAAAGGTGTAATATGTAAGATATTGTAGTTTTAGACATTACAAAATCAACAGAAATTATCAACGGAATGAGAAGAAATTATGGTGTGTCAAAGATATTTATTTATGCAGTTGCAGAGATAATTACTGAACGCTCTACGCTAGCTAGCACCAGTTCGTTCTGTCTCATAATACCACTGTAGGATAAGTCGAATCAATCCAACATGGGAGGATGAAAACGTAGCACTGCCCCGACAGTGTATTCTGTCATATTGAAGGTGCTGCTCCTGGTTGGATCATTTAAGGACAGGTAGCCAATTAAGAAAGGGTAAACACAACTTTGACTGGAGCTCTTTAAAAAATGGGCTATTATAATCACCGCCACCACCTGCTCTCGGCAAGAACTAATTTTGACAGCAAACACAAGAAGTGATGTAAATAGTGATAAAAATTCGACAGTGATAAAAAAGCATCATTTTACAAATTGCTCTTTTAAGGCAACTTTAAATTCATCAGTTAGTGCTGACAACCACAACCACAGATAATGTTAATGTGACATTAATGGACATTAATGTTTCAGACAAAGTTATATGCACTGTCTACATAATTTCTTTAAAATACTGCAGACAAAGCACATTGCACCAGAGGATGGGGCAACAAAAATAATTTGGTCAATATTTATCATCACACCTATAAAACCAACACTTCTGTCCTATTATTTAGGATTTCATTCAGTGACACATTCATCTGAACCTATGTATTAGAGTGCACAACATCTACTACATAAAAATAAAACCCGAGGTTGGCCCAAACCTTTCAGACCAAAACTGGCCTGAAACTCAGTTTTTACAGTATTTAGGGCCTTGTTGGGCTCAGATCACGTAGCAGGCCTTTGAGAGGGTCAAGTAGGGCTATTAGAAAATTACTTTCAGAAACCATGAAGAGATACCATAAGCAACATGAGCCATATTGCATGTTAATCAGGTGGTCTAGTATAGTTAGTTTATTAATTGTGTTTCAATACGACATAATTGTTGTTTATTGTGATAAACTACATCAAAGGAAAAAACTAACAATAGAGCATATTACACTCTATTGGGCAACTTAATTTTAAATGCACAAATGTATTATGTCTATATACACTCACATGGGTCAGGTTAAACCGAAAAATGTGCATCTACCCTAAATCCCCCCATCACAAGTTCTATCCCCCATCAAAAATAATAAAGAAAAGAAGTCAGAGAAAACAATAAAACTTGACATTTCATAATTGAACATCTGGAATATGAGAACATCTAACACACAGTGCGATTATAGCTAAACTAATGGTTCCATCAGTCAGGGGGGAAAAACACAAAACAGACAAGCATTATGTTTTGGTTTCAGCAAACAGTTGAATACATTACACTAAAATAGAGAGTCACATCTACTCACATCCCCCTGACATAAAAACTCTGGGTGCACCGGAGGAAAGCAGCTACTGCAGAAAATGCGATCTGCCTGTCATGCATCCGCATGACTTTCCAGTGACGATCATTGGAAAATCTGGGCAGAGCTGCATGAAATATGTCTTTACGCAGCAAGAGGTCAACAAAAGGCAACATTTCTGGGTTTAGTTGAGGCATTCTCTGATATCGTGGCCCAACTGTGATGCAGTCGAACTCTTTAGCCCTTAGCAAGAGATATTACTTTCATTTTGCTATAGTATGCAAATGTTATTACATATTTAACTACACAGTGAGCAGCACAATGGATTACGTTTATTAACATGCAACAACAGACCTCGAACCTTTTTTCCAGTTGTTTTTAAATCTGGCAATAACAATCAATAAACCAATGTAGCAGATGTTTTAAACATAACACTGTCATAACATCTCTGGGCAGATGTCATATCCTGTCATTGGTTATTATGAGAAAAATATGCCCAGTTAGTTTAGACCTCATAATGTGATTGACTGGTTTCTATGAAATTTCTGTAATCAAGGAAATACCATCTTTCTAAATGTCACTCCAAGTTTATTTGCCTGTAACGTAGCAATAATAACAGACGTTAAAAAAATGAACTGCCACAATTTTATTACCAATAACACGATAGCCAAAAAGTAGTAGACTGACAGCAAGCAACCCAAACAAGCAACAGAAACAGAACCAAAATTGCTTGTAATCAACAAAGCTGTTAAGTGGCAGAGCTGAGTTTGTGCTGGATGCCTAGTTTTGACATGTTGCATCACCTTAAATGCTTTAGTTAAGGGGGCTGGCTTTTGTCAAAACGTGTTCAAGCTAGCCAACAATGGATGAGGAGCAACATAAGGTGGAGAGAAAGAGCTGTACGATCCTTTCACTCATTCCAAAGTGAGATATAATCATAGGGAACTGTCGCCTGTTGAAAATTTCAGTTAACTGTACCGCAGACGTTTTTAGTGTATAGGCTGAAGGTTTTGTGAAGCAATACTACAGTTATCTTCTAGCAATACATGTGGCAGCTCATAACATCTAATCTTATAGCATCTGCCATGACTGTTAAAGGTTATTACAAAATTGAATGTTATATTATGTTATGTTATGTTGAATGTTATCAGAATCAGAATCAGAAACACTTTATTGATCCCAGGGGGAAATTGCAGTTATTGCAGTAGCAGCCATTGTGTAGAAGAATAAACACTCTAATAATAATTTACAACATAAAAGAAATTTGTCATATGTACACATATATGATACAATAGAATAATAAAATGTTATGTTAATGTTATGTTAATAATCCCAG
The DNA here is from genome assembly GCA_021613375.1 of Megaleporinus macrocephalus. Taxonomy (NCBI): domain Eukaryota; kingdom Metazoa; phylum Chordata; class Actinopteri; order Characiformes; family Anostomidae; genus Megaleporinus; species Megaleporinus macrocephalus. The sequence goes on along the minus strand of CM038721.1, from coordinate 26,042,555 downwards.
CTCATGACCGCATTTGACATCTGCTTTGACATGTTTATGTTTTTTTTCTTTCTTTTTTCTAAAAAATGATACTCACATAAGTCACCTCCCACCAAATTCAAATCATAATGCACCTCAGCTTACAAATACAAATGTGGTATTGCTGGAAAACCTAGAATGATGGAATTGATGTTGTCATTTCTGTGCTATTTTAATAATGAATATATTAAAATACCCTGTATTTAACACCACTGGTGCTATATTTGAATGCTGCAGGTAAACAGAGTAAAGAAAGATATTTTACCCTTATCTAAAGAGTAAAGGTATTTATAATGTAGGTGCAGTGCAGCGCTTGAGATGAGCCTCACTTTCTCCCATGAAAAATTAACTAGAATTGACTCCCCAGGCTTGGATGAGGACTGCAGGACTTGCCAAGACAGAGAAAAAAGGTTAAACCATGATTGATAAGGGGGGTTCCATTTCCAATAAGTGCCTGTTTCAATTTTTTAAAGAAAGTCTGTGGAGGGAAGGTGTTAGGTCACATGGAGTATCGTGCTGGCGGCAGTGCCTAACAGATCAGTTTATTTCTGGATCGTGTGCAGTCGAAATGCTCTTAACGACACCCAGACGGTGGATTATTCAGGCTTTTGAAGGGTGCTCGTTTTTTGGGGACAATTTGTTCACTTGCCAATTTGTGGATGGAGTGGGTTGAATAGTGTTTAAGTGCAAGCTTGCACCCACTGCTAAAAACTCTTCACAGAGGCCTCTTAACAGTGAAGGCAGTGGTGTCCCTGTACTGCTCGAGTATTAGAATGTGAATGCAATTAGACGTAAACAGTTGATGGAATGACATTGTTGAGATTTGAATGTGTTCCCAGGCATGGCCAAACCTGAATTCAAATCACTGCATAATCCATGCTGGGTGAACTATGGCTTTGGCGCAGCAAATTTCATTAGGCTTTTATTTAGAGTCTTTGCCTTCAGCAAGCTGTGCTGCTTCTAATGAAAAGATGCTCTTGCCTCCTATCTTTAATGTGTCCATTTTTAAACAACTCACGACTTCATGATTGCAGTTAAAAAAAAAAAAGCAGAATAAAGCTCAGTTCTCCGTTCACGATAGCGGATCATGCTGTGACATGGTGACAGTTTGCCATTCCGACAAGGCTAAATGCAAGGACTCCATTTGTCTTTCACACTGTGGGAAAGCGAAATGAAAGAAAGAAAATCAATCTGAACCCTTGTCCTCTGGTGTGGATTGGAATACTCTTGCTTGACATCTTGATTGTGCAGCTGTAATGCAGGGGAGAATTACGCAGTGAGGTCGAGGGTTCATTTTGATTAAAAGCCCCAATCAGAAACCATTTGAAATGGCAGACTGGAATCGAGACTCACCTCAACATATCTGCACAACGACACTGCACTCAATGAAGCATTGCTCTGTTAATAAACCACTCCGGGGAAGGCTGTGGTTAGAACTATTTTAGCAATGAATGGTTGGTTGTATCTTTCTCAGACCCAGATACTCACATGTAAACAGAGCATTAAAGATGTTTTTTGTGCTAAGCTAGCCACCACTATTCCGGTTTTATGAGTTGACTTCTCATTGGCTACTCACTTCTATGCAGCAGGCTTTATCTATGAAACACTTTCATGGCCAGAGAATTTCTGGCCACATTAAGTGATGTTAAGGCACCACATCTTCTGTCCAGAAATGTGGGAAGATATCAGTATTGTTAGCTGCAAAACCAAAAACAATAAATAACATCCATCCAACCATTATCTTCTGGGTCACAGGGAGGGTGGAGCCAATCCCAGCATCATCGGGCGAAGTTGGGGTACACCATGGCCAGTCCATTGTATGGCCAACACACATTCACACATATAGGCAATCAATCTAACATGCATGTGTTTGGACTGTGGGAGGAAACCCCCACTCAAGCACAGGGAGAACATACAAACTCCACACCAAATGACCCAGACCGGGATCGTCTTGCTGTGAGGCCACAGAGCTGACCACAGTTAACCACTCAGCAATGCTGTGAATGATCCACCCCCCAAATCATACTTTTCATTCATTCATTCAAGTTTATTCATATAGCGCTTTTTACAACGATGTTGTCACAAAGCAGCTTTACAGAAGTTTAAAAACAGACAGCTACAACATATACCCCCCAGTGAGCAAGCCAAAGGCAACAGTGGCAAGAAAAACACCCTTAGACTGGAGAAGGAAACCTTTGGAGGAACCAAGACTTACAAGGAGAGACCCATCCTCCTCTGGTCAAACAGTATTTACAGTTTAATAAACTAAACACCAAAGAAAAGAGTCTCTGTTTGAAATCTGGATGGCAAAGGTTTAGAAGCTGCACAGATAGAGGCAGTCTAGGCATGACTGAGGGGCAGGCATGAGCTAAAACAGTCCCATCCTATCTCAATGCTGGTGCATCTGGATGGCACAGTGATGTAACTAAGGGTGTAGCAGTTGGCACAAATGGACAGAAGAGCTGGCTGGTAATGGGTGGGGAGGAGACCCTGATGGTCAGTCTTCCAACAGCGTTCAACAGACGGGAGGACAGTGATTATCTAAGGAAGAGTAAAGAGAGAAAATTAGTACAGTTTTGTGGTGATCTTGTGGGGGTCCTGACAATTAAAAAACAAGGGAAAGAGGGTGTAAACAAAGTATTGTGAGAACAGATGAACATCAGTCTGTAATTATAGAACTACAGAGTGCATCTACATGGTAAGGCAGATATTGTAGAAACAAGGTGGTGGTTTTAATGATCTGGATGATTGGTGTACACAGTATCTCACAAAAATTTCACTTAGGGGTGTACTCACTTTTGTTGCCAGCGGTGTAGACATTAATGGCTGTGTGTTGAGTTATTTTGAGGGCTCAGCAACTTTACACACACATACAAGCTGCACACGGACTACTTTACATTGCATCAAAGTGTCTTATCTTCAGTGTGTCCCATAAAAAGATATTATAAAATATTTACCAAAATGTGAGGTGTGTACTCAGTTTAGAACAATATTAGGCAGCTACAACTCTATTCCAGCAATTCACTTCACTGTGAAATGCAGCATTCACAGTACATGGCTAAGGGGATTTTGAATACATATATATATATATATATATATATATATATATAATATATATATATATATCCCCTTTTGCCATACACAGTGAATGCTGCATGAAATAGAGGTGTGGAGTAGTATTGTGCCCTAAGCTGCCTAATATTGTTCTAAATATGTAATTTTTAAACAACATCCAACGGCCATCCATTTATGTCAACCACTGTATTAATCTCCCGCTAGATATGTGTGAGTAGCTTGACTAAGGGCATGACACAAGTGTTTTCCTGCCACATATCAACAATGTGATTGGTCGACGCACAGCTCATTTACAAGTTCATACAGAGACAGCACATGCAGGATCCTCGCCTACATCTAATATATTTCTTTTTTACTGCCCTCCATCTGGATTTTGAAAAGTTATTAGTAACAATAAAACACGACTTGCATTGCTTTTCATGTATTGTCTTGTTTAATGTAGTTTATAATGATAGTTTGTGAAGATCTTGTTATATATGTGCTTTTATACAACAAAGAAACATTTTATACGTTTCTTTACACTTGCACATGTTATTAGCAAAAATAACTCAAAAGAATGCCTCACAAGCTTCTTTATGGAATCAAAGGTGATTTTTCTGTAGCATAGCTCTAAAGAGCCTTTTCAGGCACCTTTATTTCTAATAGTGTTACACTACAAAACCACAATCAGTAAAGCGATCATATAAAGCATCACCATGCTCTAATAATAGCTAGTCTAGGGATGGCTGCATTCCCACAAATAAAGATGTCGAAAAGGTTCTTTGGAGCATTGTTATAAAAGAGCTACCTTTTCTTTAGAAGCATTTTAGGTTCTTCTCTGATTCTCTTTTTATATAGAAGCTATGTGACTGTGATTGGGGTGGAAAATGCTAATTTATTACCCTGTGAATTGGCCCTAGAATAAAACCAGCTGTTTTGACTTTTATGGTGTGTTAATAGTTATTTTAATGAGCTCTGCTCTGATTGGCTGGTTTATAAGCAATGTGTCTAAACAGACACAGGCAGGAAAATAAAATAACCCTTGACATCAACACAGTAAATTAAAGTTACTCAAACACCAACAAGGGCATAAAATCACCAGCTTCTTAATTAATTGTTTCATTCCACTGATGATACAGCTTGTTCAGGCGCTAGCAGACTGTGCAGAAATGTACTGTCCAGGCTGTGAAGGGGATGGCTGCACTTTTCATGCCCTTTCCAGAGAACCGTATAGGCGTTTTTGATGTAGGCTTTCTATTCACCAGTTTCTTAATCAAAGTTTGGAAGAGATTCACGATTACATATTAAATAATAATGTGACACACCCAACAGCAACCTGTAAGTAGCAGCCATGCTACTTACAGGTTGCTGTTGGGTGTGTCACATTATTATTTAATATGTAATCGTGAATCTCTTCCAAACTTTGATTAAGAAACTGGTGAATAGAAAGCCTACATCAAAAACGCCTATACGGTTCTCTGGAAAGGGCATGAAAAGTGCAGCCATCCCCTTCACAGCCTGGACAGTACATTTCTGCACAGTCTGCTAGCGCCTGAACAAGCTGTATCATCAGTGGAATGAAACAATTAATTAAGAAGCTGGTGAATAGGAAGCCAATTTCAGCCTTGATAGAAGATGAACATCATTCATGCCCACTGACAGTTCTTTGGGAAGGAAAAGCGCTGACATGCCCTTCACAGCCTGGAAAGCTGGACTTTTGTACATATAATCCACCAATCCACCATTTTGCTCCATTGTTGTTCTTTCCTGCTGAGCTGGAATGTGAGGTGGTACATATAAATTTAGGAGTCACAACTGTTACTTAACAGTCTGGGATTTTAAAATGTTACTGACCACGTGGCAAAGTGTCCAAAGTACTGCATACAGGAAATTATTCGCCCAAAGAATTCGACTGTATTTTAGGGATATGGCAGCTAGATATACCTTTAATGAACTCTTCTGAGAAATGTTTTATCAGGACACCATAGGAGGTTGTTCTACAGCATTGCTCCAAAGGACCCTTTTGACATCTTTATTTTTAAGAGTGCATGCTGGCCTAATTAACAATATATATGATTTCTGTCATATTTAGAATGAGACATTGCTTCTCCCAAGGGTACACACAGTAAAGCATACATTGCTCTACTTTACAGTACTGGAGTGCTCCCTGGGCTTGAAGATCCAGCTTCATGCTGCATGTGACCACTAGTCCCAGAGGACACAGCTGAATGCATTCCCCTTCAAAGGGAGGGGTGGAAAAAGCCTTCTCTCTCCCCTAACACTATATGAATACCAGCCAGTCAGGCATCCGCATGGTCGCTCATAGCACTCTCCTATAGCACGGAGGTAATCTGCAATGCTGCATTGGGCAGAAGTTCAAAAGTATGTCTTCATCTATCTAGACTGCAAGTACTGTTCTGCAATAAAGAAGAGACCTACTACAACTGGCAGAAAGGATAGAACGTAGTTACTTCCCCTAGTAACATCCAACGACATACTTTGTAGTTGTCAGTTTATTCAGGACACGTTCAGTACTGTGCAAAGTTGGAGCCCACATTCAATATATGTAATTTCCAAAAGGTTATTAAAGGAGCAATGTTTAAGATTGCGTATTGCAACCTACTGACCCCTCCACCCCACCCCAACTTGCCACTGGGTTATTTGCATTTTGCGTCACTGCCTGTCCTAATTTCGCTTTGCTTCAACAATCATTTTTCTAGTGTTTTGTGCTACATTATTGGTATGACCCTCCATTTGTCACAACAGTTAACCAGCACAGGTGTTCTAGCAATTTATTCTACCCATCGAGTGGTCCTACTTAGCATTCCCATATCATTAGTATAGGGCTATGTTGTGTTTGAGTTTGGAAAGCTTAATATCACTACTTATTCCCTTATAAACTGATTTGAGCTGAATATCCTAAATATCCTAAATATTCTTTTGGTGCTGGTTATATTTTCCAGGAAGGACATCCACCAGCTCTTTGCTCTAATTCTCCTGGTCCACCCTAACTGGTACTGACTTCAGTCTTGTAGTTTTAATGCTAGTAGTATTTATATAGTGATAAAATATCTAACCTGGGGTTTTATATATTAAGCTACTAATAACTAATTTAAACATTTTAATGTTTATTATTTGCAAATCTTCCGGATGGTTCTGTAGCACCATGTAAAAATATGAAAGTCGTTCTCTAGAGTCAGTGTGTGGTTTGTCCATTCTGGGCTACTGAAGCAACTTAGCGGTTCTACAATAAAGTAAAATAAAATACAACAATTTGTTAATACAGATATTTATACACTAATGTAAACATAGTTTTGAATATTATATTCCATTTTTGCTAATACATCCCCCTGAATTTTACACACTGCTCCATCCATCCATTATTTTCCGCTTTATCGCACTAGTCAGGGTCATGGGGGGGCTGAAGCCAATCCCAGCATCATTGGACAAAGGTAGATGAACAGGTCGCCATGGACACACTTACGCACACACTCACACCTACAGGCAATTTAGAGTGGCCGATCAACATAACATGCATGCGTTTGGACTGTGGGAGGAAACTGGAGTACCCGGAGGAAACCCACTCAAACAACATGCAAAATCCACACAGAGCATCTTGCTGTGAGGCGACACTGCTCCTTTAAGGTTATTCATTTTTGGGCATAAAGAAACAAAAGTGGAAAATGTGTTTAACATAAAGTTAAACAGAAGCCACAACAATTTAATGAATGTAAATATCAAAATATGATACCAAAATGTTTAGTATTTAGTGTGTCCAGCCCTGCCTTTATTACAGCTTTCATTCTTTGTCAAAAAAATCTACAGAGATATTTTCCCAAACCACAGTCTGGTTCATAGTTTTGCTTATAACTAGTCTATTGTTTTCAGGACCTGGGTTTTATACATGTCTTGCTTAATTGCATAAGAACATAAATAACATGAACAATATTTACAATGATTTTATGCAAATATTTCACTTATTTGTTCAAGAAAATCTTCATAACTGTAGCGAGTATAATGTATATAACATGTAATCCATGAGCTCTGTGGTTTATGCATCACCTAATAAGAGCAATTTCTTTATTTAATGTTTCCCCAACATAATACTGCACTCATTAGGCTATCAATGTTATCATAACAGCCTCTGGGCTATCTATAATAATTATGGGCTCTATTTTTGAAGTAATATTACTCAATAAGAAACAGTCAAATTGCATAGCCTATTTGTGTGTGAACACATCCTTATCAGTACAAGCACAACTGGTCAGTCTAATAGCTTTCCAAAGCGAATTAGCTTAATTATATTACACCTGCATATAGCCTGGAAAAGGAAAGGAATGAATGGTCTTTCTGCCGGTTCTGTAGCGGTCGTTCTATCATTCTGTGAATATTGGCTTGGATATTTTTTAATTGATGTAATAAAATAATCTCTAACTCTCTTTAGATGAAATGTTGTGAAAGGGGAGGAGGTAAGAACCCCCTGCTGGGTGCAACTCACCTCTCTACAAAGAGAGCCGGGCCAGAGAAAACGCACAGCACAACAGCCAAAAGAAATCATGTAAACCTGCCACAATAAAAAAAGCATTTAAAAAGCTGGTTTACAAGTGTTGACTTGCAACCCAAACACATTTTCATAAACGTAACTGAAGAAAGAAATGTTGTGTAACAGGAGGGAGCTCCAAAACAGGTGGACATTGCATTTTATGGCCAATGTGAAAAAGGGGTGAGGGATGCTTTGTGGGTTGACAATTACTGTAGCCCATCAGTTGCCACACAATTTCAAGCCTGGAAAGGGACCACTTGACCACCACAATATATAGATTCAATATATCGTGATATACTGCGATACTGCAAGCAAAGTGATATATTGCATATCTTTCAAATCCTACTATTAAAACACACCACTGTATGAACAGGTTTTCCCATGTTTAAACAGCATTGCACCCTTGTACTGCTTGTTAATGTTGGAGTGGAGCTGAAAATGGATTACAACACTGCCATCTAGTGGTCTGAGGTTTCAACACAACACAAATTTGAGTCACTGTCTGCCAGGAATCTGTGTATCGATACTGTGTCTTTGAGAATTGATACAGTATCACAAAACACAATATCCCGATATTCGATATTTTCGATATTTTCTTACACCCCTAGTGCTGACCAGGTATTATTTAGGTTATTGAACATTTTCAAGAGAGCATTTTTATGGCAATGGCATGGTAGTGTGTGTGGCTTTGTTGTTGTAGTTTTCATCAGTGCCACTCTAGGGTTGAGAATAGTCCACCAATCAACAAACTACAGCAAAGATTGGACCAATGGTCTGACCACTGACAATGGGCTAGAAGATACCTGACACAAATACACATGGAGCACAAGGATGTAAAACCTGCAGTTTCAAACTGTGCACCCACCACTAGGCATGGTATGTGTTTCAATTAAAGTGGCCAGTAGTGCAAGATCTCCAGCAATCCTTGCTGATACACTCATTCCAGCACAACACACACTACCATACCACAACTGTGTTGCAGGGCTGAAGCCACAGTCGGCCTTAGCAACTGCTGCCATCTGGCATTGCCTCAAGCCATCAGTGTGTTTTCAGTGTGCCAGGGTATGAACTCCAGCTGCAATCAAAAGATATACCTGGAGGGCCTGTAAAAGTAAGATCCCGTTCCTGATATAATAGATTATGTTATTCTCTGCTCTTTAAACGTGAGGAACAAATTTTAAAAATGCAGTTGTCTTCAGCGGTCTTTACGGTATTTACAGTGTTTTTTACTACAAACGCTAAACGGCTGCATCAAAATGTCAATGCAAATGTCTGTTTTTATGCATCTACTCATTGTTAATGCCCACAGTGGCAGTATGCTTTAGCCTAAATTGAATAGGTTTAAGTTTTGAAGTTTGCTGTGTTATTTTTAGCACGTTTTGTTGGCCCACCCACTTTTTCACAGGCCCACCCAAGTCATGTGATGAGCAGTAGTCCTGTGTTGGTCTCTTGTCATTGATAAATGGGACAGAAGTTACCAGTGGCGGATACTTGCACATCAACTTGCAAAGGTAAGCCACTGCATATCTAACAGTAGCCAGGTATGCTTCTAGAAAGTCAATCATACTGGCACAAGCTAAGGTGCAAACACCATGTGCCACCTTGTGAAATTTCAAGTCACCCAAGCAATTAGAGTCGAAGTATAAATTTCCATGCCATAAATATGGATTAAATGCCACAGAGCTGCAGACAAGGCGACTTCACAGGAAGCCTTTTAAGATTAGAGCCTCTTAGTGATAAGGGTCTCATTACTGACTGTGGAAAGGACTGACTCCATTAGCTGTACATCGCTTATGCTCTGCTCTTAGCTAAGTCTGGGTAATGTTTTTCTATATTTAGAAAATAAGCAGCATAAATAGTATTTGCACTGACTTTAAACAACATGTCTCGCTCATTTGTTTTTCATTGTCTTCTACCTATAATATCTCATTGTTTGTAACCTGTGGTTTATGCATCCTCCAGTAACTGAAGAGAATATTAACAATAAAGGGAATATGCTTCTTGCAAATAGCGCTGTGCAGCAGTGAGAGTCTAACAAGCCTGCTTTTAAAGGTCAGTACTGAGGTATGTCAAATCAACTTTGTCTTTCTCATTTCAGCATCATCTTCTTTCTCAAATTCATGAAAGACGCTCCTCTTGTGTCCCCTGAGATTAGACTGACAATTTTCAGAGAGAAAGCATAAAGTCTGAAAACAACGAACGTAGCAATGCAGAATGCTTCCTTACATGTATTTGAGTTTATTTTTTTACACAAATTTAAAAATAAATCTGAAAATACAGTCTGCCAATGAATGACTAAAAGTGCTGATCTTCTGCAGAGCAGAGTATTCTGTTGCTGCTGTGGGAACAAAACTTTCCATAGTTTCATTGTTCATTTTTTGACATAATTTGAAAGGAACTTTTGCTCTTTATGTTGTGTTTTAATTTATAATGAATGAAATTATGATTTATTATGAAGATACAGAGAAACCTTGACTCATTAGCAACTCAAAAGTATGCGTATATGTAGTTGTCAAGAGGATTCTGAAAAATGGAAATTAAAAAGAAATAATAAAAACACTAGATATTAGAAAAAATATTATACTTAGTTGTTGAGGTATTTAAATACATAAGCGCTGTCCAAAGAAAAACGTGTCTTTATTTGGGTGAAAAAAAAGAACTATGCATCCTTTGAATACGACAGCTGCTTTTTATATTGTCTGAAAGTTTCATGGTGATTGGACCAATAGTAATGCTCCTAAAATGCTTGGAAAAAATTCTGGTTCCATTGACATACATTGAAAGTAAAGAAGGTTTTTGGCCTCTCCTGTAAAGTTGCCATTTTGGCGATATTTGTTTTTCATCAGACAACGACAATATATTTTTCTGACACTATAAAATCAATAATGTGCATTTCATGGCTGGTTTGACTGGAAATGTAATAAACCAGGGTACCATACTAACAAGTGACAAAATGTAGAAAATATTACATAAATAATATTTTATAGTGTAGTAATGTAATATTTGTAGTGAGTAATGTAATCTTTTTGAAAAGCCTTTTTTATAGTTTATTTTTGTTCAGTATTTTTTTACTTTATCATCAGAACAATTATTAGATTACTTAATTATGAACATAATCAGTAGCGGTCCACCCCTTTTATTGCTAAATTAATATTTTTCCTTTATATCTTGATTGATGTAATTGTCCAATATGTATGGATGTTTTTAATTCCCAAAGCCAATATACACATTATTCTCTGACAATATGGCACTGGATCTGATGGGGTGTTACTGCTATAGATGCCGCAACCTGCATCTGAATAAGTTTTTTGTGGCTCAAATAGGCAGCTGCTTTCAAATCATCTAAAGGGATAATGGATATATTACAATGGCAATTACTAGTACGCTCTGTTGTGGAATTACGTCTGTGGCAGATCAGAACAGAATTCCCTTAATCACACCCTCTAACACAACAGGAGACTTTCAATCATATGCTTGTCATGCAGCGTTGCACTGGCCATTTTCAGACAATTCATTACCAGCTCTGTTTCATGTCAGCATGTGTTACATGGTAAGATAGAACCATACGTTCGGATTTATCTCATTTCATTTGATATTTCATTCCTACAGCTCCATTCCCTCAGGAGAAAGTGCTGTTATCCACCATTTTCAGTGCCTGCGTTTGTTCAATATTCAGTTGCCCAGCAAATGTACTGTGACGTTTCTGTCATTTGATCTGGCCCCATAATTTTCCTCATGTTGAAGTGAAACTTAGCATGGATGAAATGCCCTTAAGCACCAGCACCAAGTGCACTATACACTACATCCCTATTAGCTCAGAAAAATAAATGGACACTAAGTAGCATAGACTCTCAGTTTGTAGGCTATAACCACAAAAAAGGTTTGCACAACTCTAAAGCCTGTATGGAAAAAGAAGACTTGTGCTTTTGGGCTGGATTCCGTATGCAGTTTCTATATAATATTTGTTTTAACACGAGTTTTTGTGGAAAGTTAGATCTAATAGCCACAGAAGACATTTCTCACAACCACCTGGGATAACAGAACAGAGGTCAAGCAACACTCTAACCACCACCTGGAATGGCCTAGCAACAGCTTAGCAACCACATGGGACTTCATTGCATTTCCTAGTAAGTTGCATCCAACTTCTACACTACACAGTATTTGAAAGCAATACAGCGTTCAGCAAGAAGTACAAGAGAATTGTGTCCCATGATTGGAGCTGAGTGGAGTTGTTCAAAGCTGAGGAAGAAGATGGTTAGGTAACCAAAATAATGTCTGTGAATGGCCTTTTTAATAAAAAGCAAGATTTTTACAGTGATGGTGCCACGTCACATTGTGAAGATAGTGAACACGAACATACTGTCCAAGTAGGCTATTTTGGATGCAGCCCTGGAGTACAAAAGGTTCTATGTAAAACTATGAACACGCAAATTCAGATTGATGGAGAATGTGCTATAGATGAGATGAGTTTTATATAATGTCATAAAGTGTTCTTCTACGTTTATGTTGCCATGCTAAGAAAAAAACAGAATAACAATGTTTGGTGCTACATGGAATCCTTTTCATCAAGGTTTTATATAAAACCACTGCAGCACATTTTCATCACTAAAGAACACTTTCACAAGGCAAAAAACCCTTTACTCATGCAAAGGGTTTGTTAAGTGTTTATGGTTCTATATAGAACCATTTTTTTACTAAAGAACCTGAAACTTGAAACCTGTCATTACAACAGTGAAGAAGAGCCAGAGACATTGGAGACATTAAAAAGCTACAGGGCTGCTTTGAATCCACGACTTGGGCTGTTTTTAAAGTGGGGCGACAGACTGACTAGATGAATACACAGACATTGTAATGGCATACAACTGTTTCTGCATGGACAGCTGTATTTTAACTAAAGCATGTATGATAAATCATAGTTTTTAAATAGAAAAGGAGGCAGCATTCAGGAGTGGGAGAGAAAGTTCTATAAAGAGGCCTAATACAAGCTAGGAAGAAAGAGATTAAAGCTTACAAGAAATACTCTAAAAATTGAGAAGCCACATTGCTGCTAAACAACCCAACTCTATTCTGTTGAGGCCTTAAACAGATCACCAACTACTTCTCTTGAATGACCACTAGCTCACAGGTGACCTGTATGAGTTCTACTGCAGACTTAAGCACACAATAGGCAATCTTCAGACTTTCTCCTCCACCCACTCCAGTTCTCTCACCTCTGGCCCTCTCTCATCTCTCCATCAGCAAGGAGGATCTTACCAGGCTTTTCAGCAGACAGAAGGTAAGAAAAGAACAAGGGCCTGACTTAAACACTGCTGTGACCAACTAGCACAGGCCTACACAAGTATCTTCTAGCACCTGCAGCCTCTGGTTTTGCAGACATGCTATTGTAAGATGTGCATAATGTGGTTTTGGTGTTATTATGTTGAAATAAAAACAGATGTCCATGAAAAAGCTGTGATCTAGAAGGCAGTACATGTTGCTCCAAAATGTGCACGTCTCTCAGTGTTAGTGTGCTTTTTTTTTTTTAAAAAGGACTAATGCACTCTAATATCAGGACAGAAAACTGGCTTTTGAATTCATACTGGTAACAAACTGGTTGTTGCTTTAAAGAGTACCTAAATCCTTTGACACTATTATAGGGTGAAATACCTAAAATCCTTGCAGTTGCTTGTTAAGAAACACTGCTCTTAAACTGTTGGATTATTTGCTGATGCATTTTATGGCAAAGTGGCGAGCCTCAATCATCCTTGCTCATAAAGGTCTAGGCCTTTCCAGGATGCTCCTTTTATACCCAAGCACAGCAGGATAGCATATAGTATTATTCGATCTTACGGTAAAATAAAGCCACCGGTTGGAAAGAACATAGTAATTATCTAAGTATCTATGTATTATTACCATTTGCATAGAATGCATGTTTGTATTATTAATAACAGCTTTTCCTTTGGCTCCAGCAAGCCCAAAGACAGCTATGTGGATAGTAGTTATGCAGTTTTAAAAGCAGTGTGAGAGGTATTAGTGGGGCTGGATAAAGTGGCCAGAACATCTACTCATTATCAGACACAGCTGCTGATGACAGTAAACACGAAGAGAGGCTAGTAGTGCAGGAAAAGAGGGCAGAGTCACACGCACACACGCACACACACACACACACACACACACAACCACACACACACACACACACACACACACACACACACACACACACACACACAGACACACACACACAGAGAATGACAAACATTGAGAATGCTGGTTTTTCTAGTTGGATGCACACCGAAGAACACAACACTGCATATTTGCAGAGTAAAGGGATTTTTTCTGGTGAATTTAATAGCTGGGAAGTAACAGAGTTAAAGAGCCCAATATTGTATATACTTTTCTAAAAAAATACTTTAACTAAACACCCCCCCACCCCAAAAAAATATATATATAAAATATATATATATATAATGTCCAGATAACTATATCCATTATACCTCATGCTATAGTGATGAACATGATACATTTGTACAGTGTGTTTACATTTGCAGTTATTTGCAACTAGAAACTAGATACAACCCAAAAAATGTATATATATATATATATATATATATATATATATATATATATATATATATATATATATATATATATATATAAATATATATTTTTTTAAAAAAATTATATATATATATATATATATATATATATATATATATATATATATATATATATATATATATATATATATATATATATATATATATATATATATATATATAGCGTGTTGCTAGGTTTTTGCTATGTTATTCCAGGTAGATGGTAAGGTGTTCCTAGGTGGTTGGTAAGGTGTTACCAGGTGGTTGCTATGGTATCCCATGTGGTTGTTAAGGTGTTGTTAGAAGGTTGCTATAAAATCCCTTATATTTGCTAAAGTGTTGCTAAGCACTTGCTCTGGTGTCCCAATTGGGGTTACAAAGGTGTTGCTAGATGGATGCTAATGCTAGTCCCAAGTGGTTACAAAGTCAAATGTACATTTTTCTCAGTTGCTATGGCATTCCAGGTCACTGTTAAAGTGTTGTTAGATGGTTGCTATGGTATAAGGGCTTGTTGATAAGTTGTAGTTAGGGTGCTGTCATGGTGCTTGATGTTTGATGATAGGTGGTTGCTAGGTAAAAATGAATGAGAGTCTATGGGAGGAACAAGGGATAAAGCAACTAAATAAAATGTGGGTCAGTATGTCTGTGGGTGTGGGGTCCGTATGGGTGCGGATTGAACACAGAGGAGTGAGGGTCAGTAAGGGTGTGGATTAAACACATAGAGGAATGAGGCTCAATATGGCTATGGATTAGACACACAGAGGAGTGTGGGTCAGTATCAGTGTGGATTAGACACACAGAGGAGTGTGGGTCAGTATCGGTGTGGATTAGACACACAGAGGAGTGTGGGTCAGTATCGGTGTGGATTAGACACACAGAGGAGTGTGGGTCAGTATTGGTGTGGATTAGACACACAGAGGCGTGTGGGTCAGTATCAGTGTGGATTAGACACACAGAGGAGTGTGGGTCAGTATTGGTGTGGATTAGACACACAGAGGAGTGTGGGTCAGTATCAGTGTGGATTAGACACACAGAGGAGTGTGGGTCAGTACTGGTGTGGATTAAACACACAGAGCAGTGTGGGTCAGTATTGGTGTGGATTAGACACACAGAGGAGTGGGTCAGTATGTCTGTGGGTGTGGGTCCGTATGGGTGCGAATTGAACACAGAGGAGTGAGGGTCAGTAAGGGTGTGGATTAAACACATAGAGGAATGAAGCTCAATATGGCTATGGATTAGACACACAGAGGAGTGTGGGTCAGTATCAGTGTGGATTAGACACACAGAGGAGTGTGGGTCAGTATCGGTGTGGATTAGACACACAGAGGAGTGTGGGTCAGTATTGGTGTGGATTAGACACACAGAGGCGTGTGGGTCAGTATCAGTGTGGATTAGACACACAGAGGAGTGTGGGTCAGTATTGGTGTGGATTAGACACACAGAGGAGTGTGGGTCAGCATTGGTGTGAATTAGACACACAGAGGAGTGTGGGTCAGTATTGGTGTGGATTAGACACACAGAGGAGTGTGGGTCAGTATTGGTGTGGATTAGACACACAGAGGAGTGTGGGTCAGTATCGGTGTGGATTAGACACCCAGAGGAGTGTGGGTCAGTATCGGTGTGGATTAGACACACAGAGGAGTGTGGGTCAGTATCGGTGTGGATTAGACACACAGAGGAGTGTGGGTCAGTATTGGTGTGGATTAGACACACAGAGGAGTGTGGGTCAGTATCGGTGTGGATTAGACACACAGAGGAGTGTGGGTCAGTATTGGTGTGGATTAGACACACAGAGGAGTGTGGGTCAGTATTGGTGTGGATTAGACACACAGAGGAGTGTGGGTCAGTATTGGTGTGGATTAAACACATAGAGGAATGAGGCTCAATATGGCTATGGATTAGACACACAGAGGAGTGTGGGTCAGTATCAGTGTGGATTAGACACACAGAGGAGTGTGGGTCAGTATCGGTGTGGATTAGACACACAGAGGAGTGTGGGTCAGTATTGGTGTGGATTAGACACACAGAGGAGTGTGGGTCAGTATCAGTGTGGATTAGACACACAGAGGAGTGTGGGTCAGTATTGGTGTGGATTAGACACACAGAGGAGTGTGGGTCAGTATTGGTGTGGATTAGACACACAGAGGAGTGTGGGTCAGTATCGGTGTGGATTAGACACACAGAGGAGTGTGGGTCAGTATTGGTGTGGATTAGACACACAGAGGAGTGTGGGTCAGTATCAGTGTGGATTAGACACACAGAGGAGTGTGGGTCAGTATTGGTGTGGATTAGACACACAGAGGAGTGTGGGTCAGTATCGGTGTGGATTAGACACACAGAGGAGTGTGGGTCAGTATTGGTGTGGATTAGACACACAGAGGAGTGTGGGTCAGTATCAGTGTGGATTAGACACACAGAGGAGTGTGGGTCAGTATTGGTGTGGATTAGACACACAGAGGAGTGTGGGTCAGTATCAGTGTGGATTAGACACACAGAGGAGTGTGGGTCAGTATCAGTGTGGATTAGACACACAGAGGAGTGTGGGTCAGTATTGGTGTGGATTAGACACACAGAGGAGTGTGGGTCAGTATCAGTGTGGATTAGACACACAGAGGAGTGTGGGTCAGTACTGGTGTGGATTAAACACGCAGAGCAGTGTGGGTCAGTATTGGTGTGGATTAGACACACAGAGGAGTGTGGGTCAGTATCAGTGTGGATTAGACACACAGAGGAGTGTGGGTCAGTATTGGTGTGGATTAGACACACAGAGGAGTGTGGGTCAGTATTGGTGTGGATTAAACACATAGAGGAATGAGGCTCAATATGGCTATGGATTAGACACACAGAGGAGTGTGGGTCAGTATCAGTGTGGATTAGACACACAGAGGAGTGTGGGTCAGTATCGGTGTGGATTAGACACACAGAGGAGTGTGGGTCAGTATTGGTGTGGATTAGACACACAGAGGAGTGTGGGTCAGTATCGGTGTGGATTAGACACACAGAGGAGTGTGGGTCAGTATCGGTGTGGATTAGACACACAGAGGAGTGTGGGTCAGTATTGGTGCGGATTAGACACACAGAGGAGTGTGGGTCAGTATCAGTGTGGATTAGACACACAGAGGAGTGTGGGTCAGTACTGGTGTGGATTAAACACACAGAGCAGTGTGGGTCAGTATTGGTGTGGATTAGACACACAGAGGAGTGTGGGTCAGTATCAGTGTGGATTAGACACACAGAGGAGTGTGGGTCAGTATTGGTGTGGATTAGACACACAGAGGAGTGTGGGTCAGTATTGGTGTGGATTAGACACACAGAGGAGTGTGGGTCAGTATTGGTGTGGATTAGACACACAGAGGAGTGTGGGTCAGTATCAGTGTGGATTAGACACACAGAGGAGTGTGGGTCAGTATCAGTGTGGATTAGACACACAGAGGAGTGTGGGTCAGTATTGGTGTGGATTAGACACACAGAGGAGTGTGGGTCAGTATTGGTGTGGATTAGACACACAGAGGAGTGTGGGTCAGTATCAGTGTGGATTAGACACACAGAGGAGTGTGGGCCAGAATGACTATGGATTAGACGTAGAGAAGTATGGGTCAGTGGGTTGTTGGCTAAAGTAAACAGTTGTTCTTTTGTGGGCTACAATAAATAGAACTCTATAGTAAGAACTGGGGATGAAAATAAGACAGATGAGTGTGGATCAGAACAACACAGAATTTGTGCTCAGGGGTCTGCCCCAAGATTTGTACCCCATTTATTTCCACAGAAAAATATTGAATAAAAATTGGACAAAAAATGTATGTCAGATCAAAAAGCTGTATACAAGCACACCATTCCAGATCAGCCTTTGCAGTGTGCAGTCACTAAAGATTTAGTAACATCGTACATAGTACCTATGTGATTTATTACATGTCCTAATGCAGCAGTTCTCAAAGCGATCCTCAGGGACCCCCAGGTGGTCTAGATTTTTTCTCTAATCTAACTTGCATAACAGGTAGAGTAAAATGTTAACTTTCTGTCTGTCCCTAAGGAATGGTTTCACACCCACAGGTTCTAATTAATTATATTCACATTCATTTTTATGTTTATAGTCTGCAACTTTATTTTTTACTTTAATGTTAATGACAAAAATATCTGTTTCTTTTTACAAAACTTCAAATTAAATTCAAATTTCTTTGTGAAGCTCTTTCAACAACATGAGTTGTCAGCTTCCTAGAAATGGAAGTACAAGCCTCAAATGAACAAACCAAAGAAAAAAGTGGCAAGTAAAATTCCCCAAAATCAAGAGGAAGACACCTTGTGAGGAACTCAAAGACTCTAATGGCAAATCCACTCCTCTGTGGTTGACACTGGATAGCAAATCTAACACAGCAAAGTGAATATGGATAAAAATGAAGAATTAAAAAAATGACAACGGATATGCAATGGGCAGCAAGAAAGGAAATGAGCCCAGCATTAACCATAAGTATTTAGACTAATCATTGATAACTGATGACAGGAGTATTTAAAGATACATCCTCCAAACAAATAGGGGGCAACATATTGTGAGAAAATTGTGGTATTCACGTCTATCATAAGAAACAAGTAAATATACAGTTTCTCCTCCTCTCTCTTCACTCCTTACCAGTTTAGAAAAACATTTTAGCTTTAGTTCAGCATCAAACATCATCCTTTTACTCCAAGAGCACCTTTAGCTGTGGAAAGCAACACTCCTTTTTCACTCCTTTTGTTTGCTGCCCATTTCAAAGTCCTGCTGAGAATAGATGTTCGCCAAGAGCTTCATTCATTTTTGCATTTATTGTTTCATTCATTGGCTACTAATTTCGACATGATTGACAAAGAGGTTAGAATACACCAATGGTGCAGTGCCACTTCTTTATCCTCTGATGTTGGACTAGTTCAACTGAACACTACAAAGAGTCACTCTCACCTTATAAGGTACAAAGTAGTATTTGTTAGATATCTCTGCAACACGATACACAGATGAAAACTGTTATTTCTTCACAAAATATAGATCATTTTAGTGAATTTTTGAATCTTTTAGACTACAGATTTTAACAAATTGCACCTTTAAATAAATCAAATGAGACATGAGTACTACAGTTAGAGGCCTTCTCTTCAGGGTTATGGAAATGTGGTATCAATTAGAAAAAAAGATAGAATTTTCTGTTTTTAACATAAGTTCTCTGCTAGTTTCAGTGAACTATGTGTCAGAAATACTTATTATAAGAAAAGACGTTTTAAGGTATACAGGCCACAGGGGAGTTAGAGGTGTTAATGAAGAGCAGATCACAGCTGCACATCCCATCTAATTGAAGATGTGTTGATGGGGAAAATCTGATGCAGTGGTATAACTGTTCTTTTGGCGATTTGGCGATCTTGCTTCCAAAGATTTTTTTTTTATTTAGTGTGAATGCAATGACGTTTAAAGGTCATCTTCCTTACTGGTGTTAATTATACAGGAAACCTTGTGACACAATCTAATGTATGTGCTAGCACTTTACCTGCTAACGTTACTGAAGAGCTGACATATATATATATATATATATATATATATATATATATATATATATATATATATATATATATATATATATATATATATATATATATACCAATACTCTGCTCTAAACTGTATGAGTTGTGTGAAGCAAAGCAGTTCATATGCTGTTAACATAATTCAAATTTAATTTAATGTAATTAATGAAATTATAGGAATACAATGTTAATATTAAAATAACCACAATAACATTTATCTAGCTGCCTAATTCACAAAAAAGTCTACATACCTGCATAGTTATCTTGACTAAAACTTCAGTATCTTCTCAAGAAGGAAAATGTTCTTAATTGAATAAGTCAATTGAATAAACCATATAAATGTATCAAATTTGTTCAGTTTCTGGACCATAAATATTCCTTAAATAATGTGTGCTAATACAAAACATGTAACTTGCCTGTACACTGCCTGGCAAATGCTTTGGAGTTTGTGGTTTGTTGGCAGTGCTGGCAATTATTCTTTTAATCTTAACTGATGCCAGGAGTAACTTCTAAGGTAGCTATATTCACTGACTGATGAAAAGATCTTACTGTGTTTCAGAAGATTAGAAATAAAGGCCTCCATCAAGCAAAAACACAATTAAGGAGATAATTTAAATGACTGGAATTTGGTTAAGAACTGTTCAACACATTATTAAAACTTGAATTAATAGTGTTGAGCCATTAGCTCAGTAGAACTCACTTGGTAGGGAGCATGAAGATTACACTTTGGGGCAATAGAGAAAGGTCACATGGTCTGATGAGTCCAAACTTACTCCAGTCCAGAGTGATGGGAGCATCAGAGTAAGAAAATGAAGCCATGTTTCCATCATGCATAGTGCCCACTGTACAAGCTTCTGGAGGTAGTCTTATGATTTTATGATCTTCAGTTGGTCAGGTCGAGGCTCAGCAATGTTATGTGGCAATAAATTAAGTGAGGTCAGTGGACTTACATTGTGAACGAGTGGTTCAGGAAACGCAAGCGAACCATTTCCACATGTGAACTGATCACCCCAGAGTTCTGACCTTAACAGCATTGAGAGTATCGCACTGTGTAGGTGTTCAAAATTGCAGTACATATGTTTTTCTTACATGGTTCAGGAAATATATGTTATTGATTACTATCTTTACTTTCTCCTTAACCACCCCACCTCCAGACACACAGCAAATCAGTGTGAGAGAGAAAGAGAGAGACAGACAGGCAGACCATCAAAATAGCATTGCTTTTATGGATAAAAAGATTGTATAGTTCATATGAACACTGTTTATTGAGTAAGTGTTAAAACATGGATCTTTATTTTTAAATAAAGAGCTTAAATAGTATTTAGCGCCTTTGTTATTGAGCTGGCTGGGCCAAAAGCTACGATCCATATACAGTATAGAATATTGGTTAGTGGAGTGCTCATCCGGACACATTTCTCTTGAGATGTCTCACGTGGCTTAAGACAAAAGTGGAGACATGCTAGAGAAGGGAAAGCTATAGCATTACAGTAATCTGTGAAGCCTTTTAAGCTCCCTTAATTCTTAATGAAAATCGATGCTCATTTGTGTTAAAGCTGCAAATAGATGAAACATGAACCAGGAGCGATATAAAATGAGCATGCTAAAACTACACTAGAACCTTGCATTCTAGGATTACTTATCTTTGTATTGACCAGTGCATATTCTACTTCAAAATATGACCTTGTGTTCTCTCTCCCAGCACCACTCAGACAGCTCCCATGTTATTCATTCTTTCTCATAGTGAGTGAAGTTAGTAAGAGGAACAAGATATGACAATAAAATGGCTTTCCTCATAGGCTGTCACTAACTCTTATTTGACCTTGTTGCTTTTGGAGCAACTCTGTTATTTATATATATATATATATATATATATATATATATATATATATATATATATATATATATATATATATATATATATATATATATATATGGCAACAGCTGCATTTGGCCCACTCTTCTTTGCAGAATTGCTTTTATTCAGGCACATTTGAGGGTTGTTAATTGAAGTTTTAAGTCCAGACTTTTTGTATTGGCCACTCTAAAACCCATCATTTTGTCTAGTTATTTTAGCCATTCAGAGTTGGACTTGCTTGTGTGCTTCAGATTATTGTCCTGCTGCAGAACTTAAGGTCATAAACTGATGGCTGACCATTCTCCTTCAGGATTTTCTGGAACAGAATTCATGGTTCCATCAATTACAGCAAGCCGTCCAGGTCCTGAAGCAGCAAAGCAGTCCCAGAGCATCACACTACCACTACCATGCTTGACTAGTGTTACGCCAGATGTATCAGGATGCACCCATTCCAAAAAGTTCCACTTTTGTCTCATCAGTCCACAGAATATTTTTCCCAAAAGTCTTGGGGATTATCCAGATGTTTTTTGGCAAATGTGAGACGGTCCATTGTGTTTTAGCCTTATCGTAGGCTGACCACTCCTTGGAATCTTCACCACTGTTCCATGTTTCCTCTATTTGTGGATAAAAGCTCTCACTGTGGTTCACAGCTTTGTAACCTTTTCCAGATTGATAGATGTCAATGACTTTCTCATCTGAGATCTTTGAACCTACTTCATGCTGTCAGACAGACTCTATTTAAGTGATTGCTTGATTCTAAAGCTCTGGCAGTAATCAGGCTTGGGTGTGGTAGTAAAATTGAACTCAGCTTTTCGAATGTGGTTAATCATAGTTAATACACACGGGGGCAGTTACTTTTCACATAAGGCCAGCTTGGATTGGATAGATTTTTTTCCCCTTAATAAATCATTTGAAAGCTGCTTTTTTGTATTCGCTCAGGTTATCTTTATCTGATACTGAAATTTGTTTGATAATCTGAAACATTAAAGTGTGACAAATGTGCAAAAACAAAAGAAACCTGTAAGGGGGCAAATACTTTTTTCACAGCACTGTATATTTTGGTCGACGAGCTTATCTCATTTCTACAGATGCTGCTGTCTTTCCTGTTGAGCAAGTTCCTTCCAAAGTTTTTAGGAGAGGTTTGAAGCATCAAGCATTTCTGTCATTAGTGTGCATTCTAGTTTGTTTAGAGTGACATGTATGGGAGAGAACATGAGACCAGTCACCATCATGACATTTCAGCTGACAATGAATTGCAATAAAAATAATTCTGATAAAAATTGTTATTGTCTGACAGTCTTATGCAGCTACTGAAGCACATGCCTAAATTGTCAAACAGTCTCATTTATCTTGCTTCTTAGCTGTCGATACTCAGGAGCTCCTATCTGACGACAGAAATGGCTCAAGCTTAAATTAACAAGCATTACTCATTGCTGTTGGTCCTGACCTCCAGGGGAGCAACATTTTACAAACAGTCTCCCTCCCTGATCCTTGTTATGTAAACTGCTTACGAGTTCCACATACTCACCTTTAACATAGTCCCAGCGCCCCCACTACAACCTCGCTCCTGTAAAACAGTTCAGTCAAATGAATTAGACCATATATATGTATCAAATAGGTCCAGTTTTTGGACCATATATAATGCTTGATTGATAAAAAGGTCTTACTGTGTTTCAGGAGATTAGAAATAAAGGCCACAATTAAGGAAATTGTTAAAAATGACTGGAATTTGGTTAAGAATACATTTTAGTGAGCTGTTAGCTTTGGGGTTGGAAAACGTTGGTTAAAAAAATTATTGGAAAATAATTTTGTTTGGAGGTTTAGACTCACTAAAAAATGGACAATGGACAGTAGCACTCACTTGGTAGAAAGCACTTACCTGTATTTGACCTGGTTTGAATATAGTTTTGGAGCAACTCTTTGTTAGTTATATATGGTTGATCATTTCATACATGTTTTTCTTTGGACAGTGGTGATTTATTAAAGTTTATTTTTATTTGCTGGCACTTGGATTGAGCACAACTTTTTTGTTTGCTGTTCCTAAACTTCAATCTCATGGTGTTTTCTTTCGTGAGCAGATGGGAATAGCTGCTTCATCCTCTCATTGAAGTTGTAAACAATATTCCGCTTTGACACAAGGGGGAGAAGGAGTCTGACCGACTCTGGTTATAGCACCAGTTAGAAGTGTGAACTTTTGATTGATTTATTTTTTTGTAAAATCAATGATGTCTCTCATTAAATGTGTTTTCTGCTTTCTTTAATTCTGTTTGTAGCAACGTAAACATATGATTGTCAAAGCTTCCAGCTGGTGAAAGTAACTGTGATCAGCTGAAATAACTGTGATCAGGTGATTATATAATCAATATGACAGGCAATCGTTCCAGCTCTTGTGTAGGTCTGCAGTGAAGCATCTGTTTGCAATCATGTAGGCAGGCAGTACACTCTGCAAAGAGAAACTCCAAAGTTCACTCTTAAAAATGAAAAATGTGTAAAACTGGGCTGATAATGGCCTATACTTGGAACCACATGAGCACTCTTTCATATTCACATATATTTTGAGCCACACTTTGTGGTCTCCTAATATAGAAACAACATAAAATATATGATATTCTTTTTTTAAAAGGATTTAAAGATTTGGCTCGATTTATTATTTATCTGCAAAATTCCTTAATAGTAATTGAAATAAAATGTAACCAGGATTGAAAACAGATAGCATTTACTGTAACATTATTTATTGTATTTATTGTTACATTTATTTATTTATTTTTATTTAATTTCTTAGTCATCTATATATATTTAAGGGCTATTTGTTCATGTAATGTTTATATTTGCACTGGATGGTTCTGAGTATTTGAGCCCCACAAAAAAGAGTAGAACAGTGAATCACTATGTAACACATTTGCTAAAACAAGAATCAACACTGAAAGATTGCTAGTGTTGCTAGTAAACTATGTCAAAGTACATGATGCTAATTGGCTAATATGATGCTAACTAGCTTACACAGGTTCACTGAAAAGCTCTAGGGGGCTCATTGTAAGAAAAAGACCACAAAGACACTTGACTCTGTTTTTAGCAGCAAAAGTGTTTATAAACTAGAAACTTTGACAACAGTTGACTTTCCTAGTGGTGACACCAGGTGTGCTAAAAAACGTAATCCTCCAGGAGAAGAACGACACAGGAGCTTGTTGCTTGCTCTGGCCAACACCACTATCATACAAAGAAGTGTTTGTAGGGCATTTGGATAGAATGATTAGACAAGTCTTTCTGAATAAGTGAAATACAATGATCTCATACTTTGCCAAGTAGAATAAATCAATAGTTTTCTGGGTGGAGAGCATTACTGAGGTCCTCTCCTGATGCTTATAAACTCTATATTTTACCTTCAAATTCCAAATTCCAAACAAATTCCAATTGGTGGGCACTGGCAATTGTAGAGGTGTTTTTTCTGGGTGGAAATGGGAGGGAAATGCAGTTAGTTGTTGGCCCTTTGCTGATAGGATTGGTGACCCTTGCCATAGAAGAACCAATTTTTGGATGCCTAAAGAACTTTCCTGTGGATGGTAAATTAAATAAGCACATCTGAAGAACCTTTATAAACCTTCACATTCATTTTAGGTTCATATTATTAACTATTAACAACTATTAACATATTATCATATTATTATTTAAACATATTCATGTCTATTTACATGTCTATTTAGTTGTAATCAGTTCATAGTCAGCTAATCTTCTGCTCTTCTAACTACATGGCGAACAACTTCCCAAGACATCTGCTCAGGGGTCGTGCAAGCTGTGATACAGACCCAAGTCCTAGTGTTTATGGTAAGTGTATTCCATCACAGATAGACATTAATGAACACTAAAGACCTGATCCAGATGTTTGTAAACAAAGAGTCTTGTACAAAATGGCCTAAAGTTGTGTTGTTTTGGGCTCTAATGTCATATATATGCGTATATATGCATAAGTTCTGATATTCACACATCCTTTTGGCTCCTTTCCTTGTTTTGTTATTTATTATTCATGTATTTTTAATTTCTTTCACTTGTTACTTATTAACAGTTGGTTGACTTGTCTGGTCTGTTTAGCATGTTTAATGTCATGCATGTGTGCACTCACACATTGAATTTGAAATACAGAGATTCTGATGTGCAAAGCCAGCAATAATTTAACATTTTACAGTTTACCAGCTGAAAAAAGCTCCTCCCAAAAAACTTGCTGAAAGAAACTCTGAAACAACCTATTCTGCACCTACCACCTTTATCTTTAGCCTATATACTACATTTAGCCCGTTTTAACAACAGTAAGCTGCTCAAATAAAAAAAGAAAACACACGATAAATGACTGGTGTGGGTGTCCCTGCACTCAAAGATGCATAACAATGCTACAGGGTAATCAGGATTATTATTATTACATAGAATGAATTAACTGTACATTACACAAAAAACACATTAAGTGATTTACACCAAGTGAATCATATTTAATACACATATTTAATTACAGACCTGTAAATCATTGCTGTCATAACTTTTTTTCCTAAAAAAACTGATGTACACCTGAACTTTGCTCAAACCCACACTTTGTTCTAAATTATAGTGTTATTTAATTGTATTATTATTATTATTATTATTATTATTATTATTATTATTGTTGTTGTTGTTGTTGTTGTTGTTGCTGCTGCTATCATCATCATCATCATTTATTTATTTATTGAAGGTCTAATAAACACTCCATTTTCAAAGAATTTGAATTTTTGGGCATTTGTTTCATGGTTTAGGCTTTAAGGGTTAAAATACAAACCATTACAATGTATGTTACTTGTTGGGGTTTAGATTTTTTTATATCTCTGTGCTAAAATGATATAATTTGTGCTATAATATAATACCACTACTACATACATAAAACGTCCTGAGTAATTGTTCTATATCAGTTCAAATCTTGGTATTCCTAGAATGATTCAAGTCCAATTTCCTAGAGTCTAAGGCAAAAAACATTTCTTTATTTCTAAGACAGTTTTAATATTTTTTATGCATGTACACTTTCAGGTCTAGGGTATTCTACTGGTATTCAGACATTTCCAGGTTGCCTCTGCTGTTTACTTTGATTTACGCATTCAATCTATTATAAGTTGGCTTTCAGGCTGCACATCAGAATACACGTTTAGCTGGGAAATGGCGTGCTTTAACGCAAACCTTGACTAGCAGTGGATTGATATCAAATAAATTCTGCACCATTTGTTTATTTATTTATTCATTTTGCAACTCCAGGAAGTTAGGTGCCTCAGGTCAAGCTCCTCTCTTCTATCTCTTCATTCTATTTCCAACGCATAATTTATTCCATTACCATTTCTTTGAGATAGTCTCTGAGGATAAGGCTGTGCCCTTTGATAGCATTACAGTGATCACAGAATTACC
Organism: Megaleporinus macrocephalus; assembly: GCA_021613375.1. NCBI lineage: Eukaryota > Metazoa > Chordata > Actinopteri > Characiformes > Anostomidae > Megaleporinus > Megaleporinus macrocephalus. The sequence goes on along the minus strand of CM038721.1, from coordinate 26,015,560 downwards.
TCCGTCAGTTTGAAAAAGATTGGTCTTCAGTGCTGGTGCAGACAGTCCTCACTGACCTCAGCCAGAATGAAAGGGAAAGGGAGAGTGCGCCCTTGCTGCTTGTAAGAGTTCCAATTAAGAGAATATGCCTTTGGTTAAAAAATAAAACGAGAGAGAGAAAAAGAGAGATGGGCTCTTTTTTCATCTTTAATTCATTAACGTGAAGCATGCGGCAGCTTCAGAGCTTGTTCCCTTTCAAGCCCTCACCAATTATAGATCTCTTTGCTGTCTGCCGTTTCAGAGGTGACTGTGAGGAGAGGAGAGTTCTTTTTTCTCTTCTGCTCCTCTCTGAGCTATGCTAACGCATCCATAAAGCCACCATTAACCACATGACATTACAACCCGGAAAGCCGATCACAGAGCACGCTAAAGTACTCGGAAAAATGTATGGGTCCTACTTTGACCCTATCTCGCCTTTCTCAGCGGTTGAACCGTAGATGTCGCAGAGCACAGAGGGACAAGTGCCTGTAGATGGCAGGGTGTAGAAGTCAGCACTTTATTTAGACAGCCAATCACCAATTACTGCTTATCAGTCTGATTGACCTTTTATATATCGTCACTGTCCAAAGAAAAACATGAATCTAGTTTCATTTGAACAAAATAGCTGCTGTTTACATTGTGTAAAAAAAAATGTATGGCTAATGGACCAATAGAAATGCTCCAAAATAGCTTGGAGAAAATTCTGGTTCCTTACATTGAAAGTAAAGTCTGTTGTTGTCTATTTTGGGGATACTAGTTTTTCCATAGATGGCAATATACATATATATGTTTTTGTAGTTCTATATTACAGAATGTAGTCCTATTTCACATACTTTGTTAGCCCCTTTCACCCTATCCATCAAGAGCCAGGTCCCCCATAGGACCACCACTAGTGATGCATCATTTAAGAGGGTGATACAAGAAAGTGTACCTGGTAATTATGTAAGTATGTTTTACAAAGACCACCAGAATAAGGGTACATATATGTATCTTTTATTTTGTAAAACAAAATATTTTTAGAGAAATGTATTATTATTTAAGAACAGATAATCAAGCCATTAGCAATGATTATGGTATTTCATACTATAAAGATCTCTACTAGAGTCTTCCTAAAATGTGCAATGAAAAATTTTGTTTTTACTCTTGGAATCATGTTTGCTGCGGCTGCAGACAACAAGTCATTACTGTTGCTCAGCATGAACCTCTATCTTGTTTTAGCAGGTTCAGTAAGTTCACATTGCATTACCACACCAAACCAAGAGGTCATGGCTTGCACTGCAACATGAAATGAGATTTTTTGTCTTTTTAAATGTCCTCTATTCTATTATCAGTGTATGGATTTCAGGTGTGTGTTGGTTGTTATGTAGTCCACAGTATTATCAGATGTAGTACAAATGCTCAGTGTGATTAGAAGGCATTGTGTCTATTTTAACTCTCCTGACTTTGAATAAACAGATTTGTTTATTGATATTCCCTCATGTCTTGTTTTATCCCCCAAACTGGGCCTTTCCGGTGAACCAAAACTTGTGGAAGAACGTTTCAACTTCACTGGATAGCTTAATTGGAATCACATGCATGTATCTGGCCATCATCTGTTCCTAAAAGGATCAACAACAAATCTCTGGATAAATGCATGATTTTACTTTTATAGACGGCTAGTTTGCTAGTCATATCCAGCAGGAGATGCCACAGACTTTTTGCACCAACTCTGTAAACTTGCTGGATATACATATTTTATAACTAATTTCTCAATCAGTATAAATAGTAAATGTAAACTGTTAATTATGCTGTTTCTTTTTATGGATCAAAAAATACTTTTTTTTATTTAAGTATAAGGTGGAAGAGGAAAGAACAAAAAATAAGTGGAAGGAGTTCCAAAAACTATTATAGAGAAAATAGAACTCTGATAGACCTGGTAAGTAATTACTCACAATCTACACTAAAGAACAACAACCATCAGCAACACAAACAATACCTTTTTTCGACAGTGTGAGCCTCCCATGATCCTCTTGGTGTGGCTCTCAGCATTGCCATGACTCACAAGCAGTTCGGTGCAGTGCAGCTCATTGAAACAAAGCTGGAAACAAAGCTGGAAAGGAGAATACATTTGCTACTATTCTAAATTCTAACATTAGCTTGCTTACGTGACAAAATCCATTATAACCTAATAATAATCTAGATGTATGTAAAGTTTAAGGAGACTGAGGAGGCGGAAACACGCGCAGATGAGGGTTTTGAGTTAATAACGTCCATGGTGACGTTCAAGAGACAGAACAAACAACGAAACACAGTAAACCAAACAGCGATACCCAAAACAAACGTTCACAACCAACATTGTCGGACGAAGACAGACTGCAAGCACAGGGTATATAACGAGACAGAATACATGAAACACCTGGACACAGGAGAGGTAACAGATACGAACTAGGTTGGAGGCGGAGATACTAGGAGCACATGATCAAAACAAACACCATGCGGACTTGACAGGACATAAACAGAGACTTAGACAGGGGAGGACAAACAGGGCGTGACAGTCTAACAATGCTCTATTAACAGAGTAAGTCCTGTTGTTGGGACTGAACTCTGATGTCTGAACTGCCTAAAATGTCCAGGATTGGGCTTTTATGTGGAAATTAGCTTTCCACAGTCTTCACAATGCCACCCTCCCTACCCAGCGTCAACTTAAAATAAATAAAACTTCAGCTTTGCTGTATTACATTGTGCTTTGTATTTAAAATGTCCAAAGTAGGACTCAAGATGTGGTAGACCTGATATTTGGAGAACATCAAGGGAGAACATCAAGCTTACATATAACAAACTTGTATGTTAATCTAACCTCTTTGACTTGTGGCTAGCTTTGTTGGTCAATATAGCATGCTGGGGAACCTAGCTAGCTATCGATCAACCTACTCGCCACAACAACAATATCCACTACTTTCTTTCATGCTCCTGTGTTTCCCTGTACATTTGTAAAGATGCCTCTTACAGAAATGGAAAGAAAATAACAGTGTAAGTCAAGTCCAGTCACGTCAACGTTTATTCATATAGCGCTTTTTGCAACAGGGTCCAAACCCCAATCCCCGGCCAAGCCCCAACGAGCAAGCGACAGCAGCAAGAAAAATCTCCCTGTGAATCTGTCCTCCATGCTTAACATCACACACTTGAGGAAAGGAATGAAATGCTGGTTGGAACAAAAAGTTCAGAGAGCAAAGGATGGGGACCTTGAGCCCACGTGTCTAGGCTTGGTCGGAAGAGAAGCACACAGTTCTGTGTTAACTCTTTTAAAACACCAGCAGAAAGGCTCATACAGAGCTCTGACCTCTCAGGAGAGGTCACTACAGGCCTCACACTGCCGGTGACCCCTCACACACAAAATGACACAATAAAAAATTAATCAAAACTAATGAACAACTAAAAACAACATAAACGGTACCTTTTTGTGCATCCCATGATCCTCCTGGTGTGGCTCTCAGCATGGCCATGACTTGCAAGCATACATATGGTGCATGTATGTTGTTGCAGCTAATCAAACCAGAACAAGACAATAATTAACAAGACAATTTGCTCCCTTTATAATAATCTAGATCTAATGATCCTCTTTTTCAGAGTCCCTCTTTCTGGGATTGAATTCTGTGTAATTGTCTAAAACGTCCAGGACTAGGCTTTTATGTGGACATTTATGTGGAAATAAAAAAGTTAAATAAACTTCAGCTTTGCTTACATTGAGCTTCGTGTTTAAAATGTCCATGTTGTGTCTCTTGCCGCCTGTCGCTAAATCATGGAGCAAATGGCATACGGCCTTAAGCAATGACTGGTCACCTGTTGGTCTGCTAGTATGAATGCAGAGTTACTGAGAAAAGGAAAGACACAAAAAAGAAGAAAAACAGCAAATCAAACAACACAACTGCTGGTGTTCTTAGAACAACGGACTGAGCCAAGACCTCAACATATTTCGATTTTGAGAAGCAGAAAAATACAACCAAATTCGAAGTCGTGTGGAAAAATATCCCAGCAGATTTCTTTGAAACCCTGAATGCAAGTCTCTTAAAAAAAGGAAGCAGCACTAAAGCCAACGAGTGGATACACTGAATACTAAAACATTTGATTTGATATGTAGATGGTGAGGCGGCTGTGTAATATTTTTTGTTAAGTTGGTTCTATTTCACTGTAATGTAATATTGTAGACTTAGCAGTACTAACATAATGCAACAGCAGTGCTTTGGGAGTTGCTTTATTAGCTTGCAAAACATGTTCAATGCTTCTGTCCTGGACAGTGTTTATCAAATATTTGTGTGCTTTGGCATCATAATAGCTTCGATACCTGTAATAAGCACTATGCAACTGATGTCATGTAGCTTGGTAATTATCTCATTACAGTTATTACCAGCGTGAGTTCCGAAATAAAATCCTGTACTTGCAGGACAGTTTCTGAGACTCCGCCATTTTCAACTCAGCGGCCTGTGATCTTGCCGGTCATTAAGAAAATGTTCTTCCCTGAGAAAAATGGCTTGAGTGAGTTAGTCACGGTTTCGAAGTAATGAGCAGTTTGCCTTGATTACTGATAAGTCAGCTGGCTTGGATCTCAAGTATCCTCATCAATATTCATAAGAAGTGGAACGCACCCATTTGCGAGGCGAGAGACTTACAGAAAAGGCCAAAGACACAACCACATGACAAAAGCATAATATTTCAATTCAAATTTGCATTCAATTTGAAATAAAACGAGCCTCATTTAAATATGAAAATCCTGCCGCTCACTTTTCCAGCCAAACGGTGACGGCGTAGTGACTTTCATGTTACGTCCTGTTTTGTATTTGGACTGTTTTATGGATTTTGGCCAAGACAGGCACATTTTCTTCTCCAATAACGCATCAGTCATCCTAAAGAAAAAAAGGAGACGGAGAAGTCAATAGATGTGTATCAGCTCGGTCAGCCTTGTAGAAACTAAATGGGGTTAATCTCACCAAATTGAATGAACAAACTCTCCTTTTCCTGCAGGACACAGAAAGGAGGAATCCCATGTGCACACGAGAACGGTTTAAAAAAAAAAAGTCACCCTCATAATGTCATTGCAGTGGTACAGAGAAAAAGAGCAAGGCCAGTATTTGCATTGTGGCTGCAATAGTTCGCTTTGAGAGCACAGCTGGTGAATATGCTGTCTGTGCTGGTTTGGGTTCTGTCCCAGATATCCAGGCAAACAGCGGCAGCAAACACTGTTCCGGGACTGCTAGGATAACGTTACGCTAAAGGACAGAGACACATGGACAACACTTTTATCACATAAACACATTTGATGTTTATGATTACTGATTTATCTCCTTGGGCAATTGACCTATGCATGCTCCTCCCACGAATGTCTTCTTTCGTAGCAACTGGTCAAGCCCATTTAATGTAGACTGGGGTTTAGCTTCACTACATGATGTTGAGTTCCTAGTTTAAAGTGCTGTGCTGATGTTGTAGTTAATTGAAACCACAATGAATTTGCTGCCATCTAGCATGAACTTGATTAGATTAGACTGATAAAAATTCAATTTAATATGATGTGTTTACTACCATGCTCACAAATTTACTATCATGCTAATGTGTAATGCTATCTTGATTAAACAATATTTAGTTAGCTTAAATCTCATTTAATCTAATCCATTTAGGTTGAGTTTGGATTTAAGACATGAGTTTGAGCTTACAGTTTAAAACACTGCACTACCAAAGCACTGTAGTGTCGGTGCAGAGTAATACACCAGCAGAAAATCTCATACAGAGCACTGACCTCACAGCGATGGTCACCACAGGCTTCACACTACTGGTGACCCCTCTCACACAAACACACAAATATGCAGAACAGACAATTACCTACAACCTAAACTAATAAACATCAACAAAACACAACATAATAGTACCTCTTTCACATGGTGTACACCTCCCATGCCTCCCATTGTCTCCCATTGTGGCTTTCCGCATGGCCACACCTCACAAGCTTCCAGAGGTTATACAGTAGCAGGTCAGTGCAGTGAGTGGTTGCAGGTATTTCTAATTTTAAACTTTTAAGATTAACATGATTGTATAACATTTAGTTGGCAAAAATCAAATAATTGTATGTTCTTTTTAATCATTTTAGGTTGGAGATCTAGTGGTCTTTTTTCAGAATAAGTCCTCTTTATGGGACTGAACTCTTTGATTTCTAAATTGCCTAAATGTCCAGGATTAGGCTTTCATGTGGACATTAGCTTTCTCCAATTTGCCCCATGCCTCCTGAATCTAATATAGTCTTTAAAAACAAACCCAAAAATTTAGCTTTACTGTATTACATTAAGCTTCATTAATAAAATGCTACACTACTGAGCTGGGTTGTGTTGTTGGGGTTAATATAAACTAGACTGGCTAGAAACGACATGCTATTGTCTAACATTATCTTGACTGCACAACATTTACTTGGCAAAAATCTCATTTAATTTCTACAGAATGTACGTTGGAGCTCATATTCACTGCACAATTTTGTTTTTCAAATTTCAAATGCTATGCTAAACAATCTGGAAAAATGTTAAAGAAAAATTCTGGAATTGCCCACTGGACCCACTGTTGTTCCTACTAGAAGTGTTGCAACACATGTTTACCACTGACCAGTGTTATATACATGTTATAAACTGTATGTTTCGTTGATGGTTGCAAAAAACAAATACTATTGGTTAAAAACATTGGATGAAGCTAACTTCGCTCAAAGTAGACCACTGGTTACAACAAGCTTGTAAGTTTGCATAGCATGTTTATATGATGGAACATATGACTTCCTAGCTGCAACCAAAAAATATCTATTTTTTATAAAAAGATGGAAACCTGTTATTGCCTACCTTAGTTGGATGTAAGTATGTATATGCAAATATGTATGTGTGTGTATGAATGTGTGTACATGTATTTATGTATGTGTGTATGAACATAAGGAAAACATAAACAGATGTATATGTTCTGTTTTCACATTGTGTGTCTCAAGGAGATTTTGTTATACTATGTTAATTGCTTATAAATGTGTGTTAATGGCAATAAATAAATAAAAAAATACTATGCTATCAAGCCAACCTTGTTCTTCTACCTCATTACGTTTAGGCAGGTTGGAAGTGGCAATAAATTTGCAATCATGTTAATGTCTAACATTAGCTTGATAACAATAGACTAATTGAGGTCAGGATAGAGTTCATCAACCTGAAATTCACCACTGAGATTTTAGTTAAATACTACTGAGGTGGACTAATCAAAGCTAAGGGAATGAATTTACTAGCATGCTAACGTCTAATGTTATCTTGATTACAAAACATTTTGTTGGCAAAAATCTCACTGAAGCTAATTAAATTAGGTTGAGTTTAAATTGAGTGCATAATGCTGAGATTACAGTTTAAAATGCTACACCCCCAAATATGTTGCTGTAACTATTAATAACAAAGCAGTTCAGAAATGACAATTAATTTGCAACCATGTTAACTTCTAATGTTAGCCTGATCACATTACATTTAGTTTCCAATTTAACCTCATTATTTTAGATTAGAGTTTAGATTGAGTTATTATAAATCCTTATTTTCCAGTATAGGTCCTCGCTTGACTAAACAGAGATTTCTAAATTCCCTAAAATGTCCAGAAGTAGGCCTTGCTTTCGTGTTGACATTCTGGTTGAGCTTGCCTCGTGCTACCCTGCTGTGGTCTAGATTCCCTGTATTACATTGAGTTTCCCATAATCTATATATTGCATTGAATTTGCTTAATGTTATCTAAATTATACAACATTTACTTGGCAAAAATCCCATCTGACTTCCTGAATATAGCCTGCTGTTTATATTCAGGTTGGAAATGACAACAAATTTCCACAACCAAAAAAAAAAAAATAAAAAAACACTGCTCCCAATCTATCCTGAATGGAATTTCTTAAAAACCTTGTTTAGTCTCACAGCAGTTGCCACAAAACATTAAACTAAAAAAGTCTGTTAATCTTTTGCATTCAAAAAAAATAAAAATAACGAAAAGGCACGACAGTATTGCAGTAGTGGAGGAATGAAAGAGCAAATGAGGCACATTACAATTTCATTCAGCGAGAGAATCTGAAATGGAGTCAAACCACCATGGACGCAGATTATTTTCCTCTTTTTTTATATGTATATATTATTTTGTTAATCCTTTCTGATTTGAGAGGATGCAAAGGAGGTAACGGCTAAGTCAATAAACCCAAATTCAGGAGGATAGAGTTTATTCCGTTTTAGCTGATTAGCATGGTGAGTTAGATTTAGTCCTTTTTTTCAGGGAATTAACTGGGGAGTGAAAAAAAAGCCTTTTTTCATTTGCCAGCGGAACACTTAGAGACATGAAAAAAAGGCCCACTAACAGCCATGTTACCTGCCTATGTTAATGTCTTCGCAGATTACGTGTAGCAAGGGTGCAGCAGGGGTCAGTGCTGCAAGCAGCTACTACAAGCAGGTTGTTGGGCTGCCTCAGCTCGCCTAACAGCCGAGTTTACGCAGTGACCACTGGCGATTTAATAAAGCGCTAGTTCAGACGCTGGCTTTTTCAGTGCTCACAGCCTTTGTTTACACACCTCATGAATGCACATTTTACACGGCAATAACCAAGTTGACGGTTGGAGAAAGAACCCTATATGGCCAGGTGCCCCCTCGGGTCTGGAGGATTGACGAGCGAGAAAAAGAGGATGCCACCCATCGTCTGCGCTCGCCCAAGGCCTCATGTTTTCACTGCAGCTATTGAAGTGTTTCCCATTTGCGCCAAACAGGAATAACTAATTGTACATTTCAAATGCAAAGCATTCCCACTGGGGGAGTTCTGAAGGACTGCGTGAAACAGGATTTGTGTGTCTGTTCCCAGAGGCAGCCAATACATCAGCAAGCCAAACACAGTCTTTGCTCCAACAGAAAAACAAAACAATGAAAAAGAACGTATTGTACGGCTCCTTCAAAAGGCTTACAGGATCTGATAATTGCCTGTTACCATCCCTTTAAAAGCTTTCTGTGGAGAAAACTTGACCCTCGCAAAATAACTGAAAATTCTGCACTTATTCGAGCTGTTCACCGTGTGGTTGCGGTCTTCATTCAAGCGCATGACTCATTCATAAACATAGGCAGCAACTTCATATGCTATTTCATTCAGCTGACGGCTTTATCATCCATGATATTATTTCAACTGGGAAATTGAGCAGTGCTAATCATATTTCACAAAGCCTCTAAAATGAACAGACTATATGAACGTTCCACACGCCTGCTTCTCACAAAAGCTTCATGATTTCTGTATTCAAACATTATTTCTATATTAAAACAAAGATCCAATGTAAGAGTCACAACACAACACGGCACAACGAACGTGTGTTCCACTAAATGAAATTATGGAAGGAAACTAATCAGGAAAGAAGCAATTTGGGGTTTGCTTACGCAGCTTAGGTAGATGTTAAGAAAATAAGGCTATTCCTCAAAAGACTGATTAATTTTCTCTTAGGGTCTTTAAATCCACCACTGGGGAATTAACGCAGCCATCCCGGACTTCAAAGCCATTAGAAAGGAATGAATGTATTCTATTTGTGGACACCTATTAGAAATCTTCCTGCCAATATGTGCTTTTGGACGCATGCTACAGCTCTGATTAGCCCCACTCTTCATTTTTGAGTTGATTGAGTAAACAGAACAGAGGACAGACATGTCATGTTTAATGAACTCGCCATTACTTCAAGAATGAGCAAAATAATAGGTAGAACAGAAAACAGAACCCAGCTGTTAGACTGAAAGATACATTTTCCAACACTCATTGTTAATCATTTACTGTAGAAGCTCACAGGAACTGTTCCGCACAATAACTATCCATCCATCCACCCATCCATTCATGCATCCAACCTTTATAGGGTACACCATGGACGGGTCGCCAATCCATCGCATGGCCAACACACACTCACACATACCAGCAATTTAGAGTGACTGATGAACCTAACATGCATATGTTTGGACTGTGGGAGGAAACCGGAGTACCTGGAGGAGACCCACTCAAGCACGGGGAGAACATGCACAGTCCACACAATAACTACATCTTCTTAATGAAGGTGCCATAGACAGGAAGAACTGTATCCGCGTTGGTATAGTTGAGTAGAGTTTACTGAAACTGGCTGTGAGCCTCAAACAAGCTTCTTTTCCTTCTAATACAAATTCCACATTTGCACCAAAGGGCAGTAAAAAGGGCCAATTCCAAGATACTAGGCTGCTATGCAACCGTCTTGACTCCACCCAAAAGGATACCCCCAAATTTATATATATCAGCTCAAGTTCCAGCCATGCCAATGTAGCAACAGCACTGGTGTATTATACATGCAGAAATGTACCCGCCCAGGCTGGGACTGGGATATCAACATTTTTCCTACCCTTCCAAAGGAACTGTCAGCAGGCATGGATGATGTTTATCTTTAAATGAGGCTGAAGTTGGCTTGCTATTCTTTTGAAGCTTCTTAACTGAATGTTCTGTTCCACCTTTAATGCTATGGCATTTTCAGGCTTTTAAAGTGGAACAAGAAATTTTCAAAACAAGCTGGTGAATATGATGCCAGCTTCAGCTTTTTTGGCTCCGGACAGTTTCTCAAATAATATCAAGGATTTGCGAAGAATGGGGATCCACAATTCCACTACCATCACATCCCCAACAGCAACCTGTAAGTAGCAGCCATGCTGTGTGGCTTTATCCACCGTTTTTCATCTTAAACTTAATGTGTAGTGAGTAATGACTTCATTCGTTGTCTGTTTCATTAAAATATTCATGAGCTCACCATAAATGGCAAAACAACTTGTTTATTTCTCGGGCCAAATCTTGTAAATGGGTGTATAAAACTGAATCTGGGCCTTTTTTTAACCGGACCAAAGATGCACACCTTCTATGTAGCCATCAGACAACAAATTAAAAAGCTGAGTAAATGCGTTTGATGTACCTTTACTACATATTTAGTAAGTTCATGCATGTGTTTCTATCTTAAGACAGCTCCATACTATTTTTTTTACAAAAATCTGTTGATGCCTGTGTAAAAATAATATTTGAAATGTTTTGAGTATTTGTACACCTAAAGTAAACAATAAAAATATTTTTATTTTGCCAAGTATGTTACATATACAGGGAGTTTGTCTTAGTGAGGACAGACACATATGACATTTTACATACTAAACAGCCTGGACAGACACACATGATTATTATCAAGTATTTTATTGAGATAAAATACATTAAAATGCCATAAACAGAATGAAGAAAAGGAAACATCCTAGGTGTTAAAGAGATATGTTTATATCTGTACTTAAACATATATGGTTATTCTATACATATGCATGTCTACATAGACATATATTATAAAAAGTACTATTTACAGAATCATGTGAACATTTATAAAAATGAACATCTGTACAGATGTGGAAATAAGTGTTATATAAACAGAGCTGCTACTGTAATACACTGAGGTTCAGTTAAAGTTGAATCTTTCACATTAAAGGTATAATGTGTCCACTGTTGTTAATGAGCTACAGCTCCCGGGAAGAAGCCGTTAGCATGTTTTGTTGTGCTGGTTTTGATGGCCCTGAGTCTTCTACCAGAGGGAAGTGTCTGGGAGAGGTGATGTTCAGGATGATGAGGGGTCAACTGTAATTTTGCCAGCATGCTTCATCACCCTGCTGTTGTAGATGTCCTGAAGCGCTGGCAGATTACACGCAATGATCCTCTCTTCCATCCTGATTATGCGCTGGAGTTTGGCTCGTTCCTGTGATGTGGAGGAACCGAACCAGATGGTAAACGATGATGTGAGGATGGACTTGAAGATGACGCTGTAGAACTGAATCAACAGGGTCTGCATCAGGTTGAATTTTTCCAGCTGTCTCAGGAAGAACATTCTATGCTGTGCTTTCTTGGCTCCCACTTCAGGTCCCTGTATTATGTGGTGCCCAGTAAATTGAGTGACTCCACAGTGGAAACCACAGAGCCATTGATTTGAGGGGTGGTAGGGAGCGATGTGGGGATGCACCTAAAGTCTACTACTAGCTCCACTGTTACCCTCATGCAAACTCAAAACATCTTTTTTTTTATCACAAAAACAAATGGCTATTTCAGTTTTATTGTGCTGACATTTGCTGTTATACTGTGTATTATATATAGTCTGGCTGTAAACAGAAGTAGTTGAAAATTAATTACATTTGCAGCATTTTCTAGTGACTAGCTCCTCTGTTAGCCCCACCTATGGACTGATGCAAATTTTGGTCAATTACCAACAGTCATTAGCAACCTTTAGGAATCTCCCAAAAATTGGTTATGAACAACACTGTTACTAGTCGCACACATCATTTTAGTGCCTACTGTGCTCTTATGTGTACAGTTCAAAAACATTAATGATAAATGTGACCAATGTAATGTGGATTATTGTATTGTGAATAAAATTAAGCTTTAAAATTAAACTACTTTTCATCTGATAATATTTATTATTGATAGTCCACATTCCTTGTTTAAAGGACAAAAACAAGAATAGTAACAACCATAATAACGATCATAATAATAATAAAAATAATAATAATAATAATATTTCATGTTAACCTTAAAAAGAGACACAGATATACAGGCACATAAATCCTGGGGGGAGCCAGTCCAGAGAATGAGACCCGCAACACTGAATGCCCGATCACCAACAGTACGAGTCTACAGCCATGAACAAATGCAGAGTGATGTGATTTCAGGACCTAGCACTTGTGAAGAACACTTGTGTTTGGAGAATTCTGCACACACAGCAATCTTTTAAAACAATACAGAGAACAGCCTTACAGTACTTAATTTGTGAGGTCACAGAAAAGCATGAATAGGACTTTCAGATGTGGAATGATAGATAAAAGGGGGAATCTTTGCAAATTTCCTGAAGGCAAAAAAGTGCATAGTTTTGTGCAAAGTTGGGGCCCTGTGTTCCTTTACTTCTAACAACTCCATACTTTTGGCTTGTAGACTGTTAGGAAAGCATGAGGAGAAAAAAAGCTGCACTGTGTAGGTGTTTGGGGTATTTGGAGATCTCTCTGGTGAGATGCACAGTTTTTTGTAATGTGCTTTGTGTATCTGATCCCCTTCTCATATAGATGAGTCTGATCATGTTAAAAGGTATTCAAAGAGAACTCAGTCAAAACTTGGTGAAGGCCATGTCTTCTGAGGATGTAAGTGAATTATCTACTGTTGTCATCATATCATCATCAGTATAAAGCTGATTTTGTATTTGAGACCTAAACATTGAAAAGAAAAACTGGTACATAGTAAAGCTTTAAACAAGCAAAAGTATTGCTCAAGAATGGTTAAAATCCAAAAGTCCAGTTAAAGTCAAGCATATACTCACCCACTCTAGGCTGTGGAATTCGGGGGGGGTGGAAAGATGCATATTGTGATTAAAGTGCTCCTGTGACCTGACATGAGCTTCTATACTTTTCAATACAACTTCAAACATCAGTGCCTTTGTAAAGAGTGGCCAGATTTTATCTATGTTAGTTCTACTTTAGAGCATGGCAAGAACCACAAGCTCACTGTGGGTTCTTTTCAAATCACAAAAAGAGTGCATGCAAAGAAATCAGATGGCATAGCTCAAATAGGAATTTCACAGTGAAGAAATTCTTCAGGTGTAGAGGTAAAACTAAACACATGCTGATATTCTATCTTAGTACAGAGACAGCTGCTAAGACTTTGCATATAACCATCAGCAATAAGTTGCCCATGACATCTCACCTCATTACTGGAAATCGGGAATATTGTTTTTGGGATATTAAACTATGCTTAACAGCTTAAGCCGAATATGAACAAAGAACCCTGTGCTGGCTACTCATTGACCAATTTCTGTTTTCAAGTATATGGAGTCCCTAGGGACTGAACTGCTAAACCAGCAGTGCTTACACTATGGATTCATAAAAATTAGACTTCATTTGCCTCCTCTCTCAGATCATCTGAAAGATTCTGCTTTGCTGCTGTTCAAGATTCACCCTTATAGGCTAAGCACCACTTATAGACACCCCTGATGATTTCACATTGTTTTAGACACTGAAAATATATTGTTGGTGTCCATTGAAAAACAAGTATCTCCAAAATTGCGACTTTACAGGAGAAACCAAAAACGTACTTTACTTTCAATGTAAGTCAATGGAACCAGATTTTTTTCCAAGCTATTTTGGAGCACTTCTATTTGTCCATTCATCAAGAAATTGTTACACAGTGTAAATGGCCATTGGCGTGTTCAAATGATGTTGAAAACTTAAAATTGCCAAAAATGGAGATACATGTTTTCGCTGAAATTCGTTGCTTACTTTGCTCTAAAATAGATGATTTTAATTAAATTGACCGAAAAACCCGAGCTCGCTACGGAAAATTCCTGAACAGTACCGTGTGATGGTGGAAAACAGTGAGCAACGCCGCGATAAAACAGCATTATGACTGACTTGGACTGCAAATCTTTCAGTGCTGGTTCTTCAGATTCTGAGCTATAATGTAGAAAAAGACCACCATATCACTCAGTCCTGAGACTTTTAGTCAAACCACACGCACAAAAGCAGCTCATCCTGAGTGTAAACAGTATCTAGCTAAATAACAAACATTATTCATAACAATAGCCTAGCAACCAGCTAAACTCAAATATAGAGGTACAGTTATTGTTGTAAAATATGATTGAACTTGCACTCATACGACACCATAAACCTTTATAATTCAACTACGTTAGCTTAGTATAATATGAACCACCAAACTTAGCAAGTAAAGCTAATGTTAGCTAACATTAGATAAAACAGTTGCAGTAACTGCACTTACCTGGAGACTCTTGAACACCTCGCGTTGGTTTTCTTACACGCCAATATTGTTAGAAAGCAGCAGTCTGAAGATCAGCCTACGTCCCATAGTTGTGATAATCTTCAGGGGTGAAATGATCACTACAGATGACGGAGTGTGAGGATGGTCTTTTCTAATGTGCCTGTTTAAAGGATATTTTGGGGTCTTTGGGCCGTTTGTGCTTGAGGGTTCCACTGTACATCTGATTACCGCAGCCAAAAACAACAACATCTTTCTGTCATTTTGCATTACTGTAAGTGCATCTTCTAGCATTGTTGTCCACCATCTACGTCACACGCATAACACCTACCACAGGTTCTGAACAGCGGGCAGGGCTAAACAAAAGTGTTTTAAGCCGTATTTCTTGTCTTTGTAATTTTTTTTCCCCACTATTAATAATCACAAGTTAGAATCTCAAATTCTGCTGTATTTATGTGTTTGACATTTTCATATTAGCTTCGGCTCCAAAGTTTCAATGAGTCATCACAACTGTGTTATTTTCAAAGCAGCTGCACCTTCTATAGAACATAAAGCCTGTATGCTGGCCACAATGAAGTTTTATCTTCATCATAATTATCTTCATTTAGTGACTGACTAAACTTCAGGACTGATACTGTATATATGTAATTATATATATGTATATAATGTAAACTGTATAAGCCTGCCTGCAGCGTGTGCTGTCTTCTGAGCTGCTTGGGAATTTAGATACATTGATTTGACCTTTTGTTAATTAGCTTGATATGCAGAATCTTTCTATTTCTCTGTTTTATAGACAACAGTTAAAATAACAGTATGCCACGTTAAATCTTCAATGCATGAAAAATAATCTAAACAAAGAAGTGAAAAAAAGAATTGACCTTCCACAGAGGCTTACGTAACTGAAAGAAAAAAACATGCACAGCCTGTATACACCTATTTTTCAGAATTAAAAAATGATAACATTTCAACTGGCTATGCACAGTGTCAGCAGCCCAATATATTCACATTCAGCTGCGGGCCATGTTCCTTAATCAAGCGTTCGAACTGTTAGGAAGGCTCGTCTTTAATAGATGTCACATGATATTAATGTGCAGGTCCCACTTCTGACCCAGCAGCTCAAGGGAGAATCAATCATCCCCCTGAATTCTAACTCGCCACTGACAAATGTGCCCGGGCCAGCCAGGTACCTGAGCAAATGCCCCCCAAAGTATTTCTGTCAACGAGAGGGCCCTTATTAATTATTCAGTCACGGCGTATTCTAAAACCGCAGAGATACCTTACAATATTTACAACCAGTCACTGACACCACTGACAGAGTACAAGTCAGCTTTTAATGGCTATGTCTCTGGAGGGGGCTAGTTTTTTTTTTTTTTTACAGGGGCAAATTACACAGAGGCCTGGTTCTAGCAGGGATGGTATCATGGACTAGCAAGGCCTCTTGGCACAGAAGCCTTTAGCTTTTGAACCCCCCACCAGACTCCGACAGGCTTTTAAAAACAAACAAGCAAGCAAACAAACAAATAAACCACCAGTGGAAAATTGCAAGATTTTTTTATTTAGAAATTGGGTAAAATTAATCTTATTAAAAAATAATCTCATGTGCACTATACTACTATGTCTTCGGTTCATGGTTTGCAGTTTTTCTTTGTAATGCAAAAAACAGGAGTGCTCATGGATGGATAAATGCAAACCTCCATTTGAATGACAATAGAAATATGCCACAAGTTAATATTAATGCTATTATGTTAATAAACACATGATGAAGAAAAGAATTCTTCATTATTTATATAGTTGTTTGTACAGTATCGTGAACATCTGCTAATGGCATCTTGTATCTCAAGCCTTAAGGTTCGAGCCCCACTGAGGCTGCTGGCAGACAGAGACCCCTGGCTACTGGTCTCACGAGGGAAGGTCAGTAATCCATGCCAGCTTGCCAGCTCTATATGTGGGGAAATGAAAGTTAATTCATGACTCAGTTCCTCACCGGATTCTCCTTGTAAGACATTTCAAACTGAACGTAACGTTGCGAAAGTAGAGCGAAGGCGAGAAGCCTCTTTTACCATCTCCTGCAACAGCTGTTTGTTAATATGGCGTCCAGCACAGGCTGGTGATTTTCCAACTGATGAGATAATTGAGAGGTTTAAAAGGTGAATTAGAGAAGGAAAATCACCAAACTGTGCTGGCACTCCGGCACTCCAGCCCTCCAGGACTGACACCTGCTGCCAGCTATAACTGCCTCCACCTTATGAGCTCCTGATTGTGTGTTATCAGATATATATATTTATTTTTCCAGCTTACACGTAAGGTGGCGTCCTATGATCCAACCCCATATCTTATAAAGCAAAGCCAAATAAAATTGGTGTTATACTCGGAGCTCGGTTAGATTTTCACACGTACAATGAGCTGCCCTCGCAGCCTCGATGGAGCTGGTTTCTGTGATGGTGTCAAAAAAGACTCACTCTTTCTATTCACTGCGCACAGGGTGAGTTAAATCCACTCCCCCCCCCACCCTCGGTTCCGAGAAAGAAAGAGGGGCTAGGGTTGAGGGGGGGAGTGACTCTAAATGGTCACGTGGGATTCTCTCCTAAGTAGGTGGTGACGTCGGAGGGGCTCAGTCAGTGAATCCGCGGCAGGCTGGAGCACATTTAAGCAGCTGCTGGACGCCCCCCCACCCTCCACCCTCACCACCCCCTTCTCCAACAAACCTAACCCTGCCCAATCCAGCCTCATCTTCTTCCTCCACTCACGCGTCCACTGCCACAACATCACTGGAGGGAGGAGAAGAGCAGAAGGCACCTTTCCCCTCCTTGTGTTTTCTCCAGCGTGCTTGTGGATCATGTTTCGCTGCGGAGGGCTCCAGAGGTAGCGTGAGGGGGGCTTTCGATGCTGTTTTCGCCTTTGCTTTGTAGCGCGAGGGACTAGCCGTGGCCACCCCCTTCTCGTTGCTGTTAATGCCGCCTCGCCTCAGCTGGCTCTTTGCCTCCGATCGATTTTATACGAAATAGGACATTGAAGTTTCAGCCGTTGCTGTTGTATGTCTTCAGCCGCCCCCTTTCAAAGCCCCCGACCTCTCCCCGCTCTTAGGGAATACAACCACGGGAGTACAAGGCTGAGGTAAAAAAAAAAAAAAAACAAAGTAGAAGTGGAGGCAGAGTAGCACTGACGGCGCCACGGACAAGACAAGGGGGGACATAAACACCCTGAAATGAAGAGACCTCAGCCTACAGCAGTCGAAGGAAATAGCGGGTGGACTGCAACGAGTGCGAGGAAGAAGGCTTCGTGCCGGGAATGCAACATGGAAAACAAAGCGAAGAGCGTGAGTGACCAGGAGCAGTGAAGGAGGAGAAGAGGAGGAGGAATTGACTTGATATCGGAGCTTTTAAAACGGTGTGATGGCGTGCAAAGAAGACCCACACACGCCACCGACAGCTATCCCCTCGGTCTGCCTGCCAGAGACAGCGGTACGTCTCATCACTTTCACAGCCTGTGTCTTGTTGCTCCTGTTGTGCTATCCATCTTTTTTCTTTTATGTTTTTAAATTTGAGACCATAACATTACATTCTCCAGCTGTGTGGTGTCTGGCGGATGGAGGGAAGGTTAGAAAAGTGCAGCAGAACTAGCATAAGCTTACTGATGGTTAGTTCTGTCTAGGCCACTAGAGTAGTAGTTCAAAGGCATATAAACAGTTCTAGTCACATTCAGAGTCTCCAGACATCAACAGTGTTGTATTACGTCTAGTGCGAGTGACTTGGGAGCGTAGTTGTGCCTGAACTCATGAATCAGCTCAACTCAGTCGCCCCAAATAATACAAAGCATGTGATGAGTTCATTTCAGTGAAGTCCATAGCTGAAAGGCTTCTGCAGGAGGAGATGTGATGTGCAAGCAGTTGGAAGAGTTCCGGTGACTCGTCCCAGATCCGGTCAAGCCTTGAGCAGCAGAGCGTGGAAAACACCCCGGCTATTCTGCGTTACGGGCCGGCTCACACATTTCTGGCCCCCACCCAGCACGCGCAGGCCAAGCAGGCCACAGCGTGGGAGAAAGAAAGGCTCAGATCAGCGTCTTCTGGCGCTGCTCATACTCGTCTTCAATTAGCTGCTGTATTCAATTACCCTGGCTATTAAAATTCAAGCAGGAAATCCAGAATTCAGCTTGGCGAAAAATGGGCATATTCAAACCTCATATGCATTACAATCCAGCACCAGGGCAACTGCATTATCCGCTAAGGACGTCTTAAGCGTGCCAAGAGAGGCATTTTGATTCATAACTCATCAGGCTGGTGTCATGGCAGATTAAAAAAAAGAAAAGAAAGACAGAAAAAAACAAAACAACGCAGACGCATGAGCCAAATGATTTTCCTTAAGACAACCTTATGTCATTTCTGTTTTTCTCTTGTCTAGGTCATGATTCCTCTTCAGTCCTTGGGGTGTTTCTGTTTTATTTGACAGCAGCAGAAATTCATTTGAAAAGCATGAATTTGGAAGCCACGAATGTGACTTTAGGCTCTACGTGTCACATCTTCCATAGGCTGTATATATCAGCATCAGGCTTTTCCTTTTTCTCACATACTGGAATAAGTATTTTACTGAAACAGTCTCGTCTCATGTCTCGGCATATCATTTTGAGAAAGTAGCCTATAGCGTTTTCATACTGTACGTTAGTTGACAAACAGCCATCATGCATCTGTCGTGTTAGTAGAGTTTAATTTCACTGCGCTCCCAAAGTGCATTTACATGCTTGTGTGAGCATCACTAGCAAAGTGAATATGTATGTTTTTTAATGGTAAATGTGCTTATCTATTCCAGCTGTTTATATACAAGCCACAGCTATATTATGTGTTAATGTGAAGTGAAAATATTCTGTATATGAATGTGGCAGCACTTTCATTTGAAATAAATATTATGCTTAATATTACATGCTAATAAAAGCATAATAAAAAAATAACAAACTATGCTATGTATAAAGGTCATAAATATATATATATATATTTATATCTCAAAATGAAAAAAAATTAAGGAAACTGTAGCACCAAAATATCCCAGTGCTGTAAATAATCTAGGGCTGAGCCTGGGACTGCTGGCGCTTACATTTATGGCAAAGGCATTTGGCTTTGACTCTGTTTGTTCTTTCTGTCATCAAGTCTGTAAATTTAACACACACACACAGACACACACACACTGGAGAACTGTGCTCCAGACCTTGTTATAATAAGTTTTTTTCTATTTACTGGAATTGCATAAATCTGCTTTTCAATTCAAAGCCCAGGTCAGCTGTTTTGTGCTTGGCTCTGTTATCAATTCAGAAGCTCACAAATCTTTTCACATTGTTACTCGAGCTCTGAGAGTCATGTGAGTATCAGAAGAGCATTAGACCCGTGCACCTACAATAAATTCATTTTCCTTATCCAGCTCAGTCACATTTGTGATCAGTCACAGATTTCAAATACAAGTTTGATCAAGATGCGGAAAATGTAAGTGCAGATAAGCCTGAATGTCTCTGCCTTGGAAAGTAAATGTCATTGCACATGAATTTGTGTTCTGGGGAAATGTTAAAATAACTGAACACCTGAACAGAGATGTTGAGCCAGTTTATATGAACACTTTCATACTGAAAATAACGAATGTCTTTAAAGAAAGCTGTAACCAAACCCATACGTCTGATTTTAGCAACAGACTTGATACACACAACCATTAGCTGCCTTCTTCTTCCTTCTATCATTATTATTTTTTTATTATTATTATTATTATTATTATTATTTTTATCACCATTATTATTATTATCAACATTATTATTACTATTGTTGTTATCAGTCAGGGATAAACCTACAAAAAACAATACAGTGAAAATCAACATGAGAGTACAAATATATTGGCAAACAGTGTTAAATATGTGTCTTTGCTCATCCTCTGTCATATTGCAACATATACAACAGATACAAACATTCCCAACAAATAGCATGCAAACAAACTCTTACCTATTAGGAGTTAATTAGGGGGCTAATAGCACTGAGAAAAAAAGATTTATTATAAAGACTTCATAGTTATGTTGACAGTAATGGCTCAAACTGGTGAAGAGGAAGCCTTGAAATATGCACTACTGCAGAAAATAAATTCACTAAAGTGTTCCAGTATAGACAGTAAAATTGCGTGCCTGGGCGTTAGTGTACCTTTATGTCATTAGTCTAGCTTTCATCTGGACCAAATCCAGAGTTCGCCATAAGTGCATGAGGTTCTTGCAGAAGTATGTAATCATAAAATGTTTTCCCCGGGAGCATTAGCCTCTAGTAGTGAATATGTTCCTGGCCCTGCTAATGTCCTGAATAGCACTGCTCCTGCTGCTACCCCCTTGTCCTCAAATCCAACAATACTCCTTTTGCACAACAGCACTCTTGTTTACTTTTGGACTGCTCTGCGCGGCTTTGGCTTCTAACGGTTTGATGCTGGGTAGCTTGATCTTCTCAGAGTCCCGTAGCTGTCACTGTAATTTTATTATGCCTGACCAGTAAAGGAAGTTAGGAAAAAAACTTGAACTGGGGATGGTCTGTTTTATTTAACAGCTACTGTATAAAACATCTCAGTCGTGGAAGTGGTGAACTTTTTGTGCCCACAATGCCGGATATAAATATACTTAATACTCTAAAAAAATTACACTACAAAAACAAGATAGTGGATGTGATGTTAATGGAGCAACAAATTGTGGTTTAATCTCCTAATGTTATGCAGAGGTATGTATATAACAGTGGTTTATTGAAAATTCTCCCTGTTAAATAAGAACAACTTAAAATGAGGCTCCTGAAATGTATTACCTGTGACAAATAAGAACACAAGTTGTAGCAAGTGTAAAGCGAATTCCAGAGAAATCAATAAAGGAAAAGCTCCCCACCATTTTGTGATTGCAGGGTACAGAGATTATCGAATTATTCTGATTCCCTGTCATATTAATTTTGATTGCAGGTGTATCCACTTACAAGTCTAATGGTCTCGTGTAGCTCCTCTAATTGCTGACTGCTGTGGCTCGACTCTGAATCTGACTCTAAATTTGAGCGACTGTATCAAATGGATCCCGGAGTAAACGGTTTATGGAAACACTCTCGATTCCTCTTTTATTAAGTAGCAATATGCCAGGTAGGTTTTTGTAAACAGGTGAGATGTTAACAAAATATGCTACCAAAATATACGTACAAGCAAAAGAAAATTGTAATAAGCGATATTTAGAGTGTAGTCCAGTGTACTGTGTTGCCCTCATTATTGAATCTCATGTAGATAACAAAAGAAACCTTTAGAGTGTTTCATTTGCTCTGTTCTGAAGTGTGTTAACCTTTAAAGCAAAGCTAGACTCAGCCCCTTTCCACTTGGCGGTAATTGCTTGCACTGCGTTAGCACATTTTGGTTGAAAAGGTTAGTATGCTCTGATCCAGTTGTCATGAGAAATGGCCAAAGTCTTCAGAGATTAACATTTAGAGGGGTAAGGGGAAAGTGCATTCACTCTCCTATTTCCTACTGGTCGTGTAAGCATGTCAACCCAACAGTAAGGAAAGCGAAAGCTGACGAGAGAAAAGCCTTTTAAAGGACTTCTTTTCTTAAAGATCGACTCCTCCTGGTTTCGGTGAATGTTCTGCACCTTCTGCTCCCCGTTCATTTAATTTCGTTCCAGATATCCAAAAGCCATATTAATTAGTGATGGGCCGATCCAGTGTTTTTCAGTTCCGATCCGATACCAATATATAACTGCCGATACCGATACAAATACCGATATAAGGGCTCTTTAGTTTGGTACCATGTTTATAGACACAGCACTTAGCATTCCAAAGGCATATACAAACACAATAGTTTTCTTTCATATGAAATATTTAAAACACAAAACTGAAATAAACATCTTATGTATCAAAACCTTTCTAGTATTCTAATTACAACAATATGACTGACTGCATAATCTGAACAGTTCAAGTATTAAGAAAATTGTATCAGCAGCAGCAGCAACTTCAACAAGATTTCAAATAGTTGAAATAATGTGCAAAACTAAATAGAAATGAAATAAAAAATGGATCGGTAAGTGGATCGGCCACATTTGCCTGATATCCGATACGTTGCATTATGTCAATATCGGCCCAGATACCAATATTGTATCGGATCGGCCCCATCTCTGATATTAATATGATCGTTTTTGTTTGTCTCGCTTCATTACAAATGAAAATAATTGCTTATTAATGTGAACAACAATGCTTCAACACATTCTCAGTTATATCTATGGCAGGATTGCTTTTGAACCCATATAAACATATGCTCCAACAAATTACTGCAGGTTCACTTACTAAGAACACCTAAGCTGGAAAGACAACAGCCTCCGGAAACAGAACTTAATGCAACACGTTTAAATTTCAAGTAAACAGGTTTGGGCATTTCCTGAAAAGCTTTCAGAAGGTGTTTCCATCCACTTGAACATTTAATTTCACAGGAGAGATGACATATTGTGTTATGTTCAGGTCTCTCTACTATCACA
The DNA here is from genome assembly GCA_021613375.1 of Megaleporinus macrocephalus. Lineage (NCBI taxonomy): Eukaryota > Metazoa > Chordata > Actinopteri > Characiformes > Anostomidae > Megaleporinus > Megaleporinus macrocephalus. The sequence goes on along the minus strand of CM038721.1, from coordinate 25,992,235 downwards.
TGTGTCTCAAGAAGACTAAAAATATCAGTATATGAAACCTTCTGTATGAGTGTGGACAAAAGGGACCAGAGACAATTTTCACAATCATTGTCTTAAAATGAGCAAAGAAATTAAGAATTAAACCAACCAATAAAATAAATTGTAAACATTAAGATAAACCAAGTTCAGACCTGTGGTTCATTTCTGTTTTATTTTTTCTCTCTTTCTCCCCTCTCTCTCTCTCTCTCTCTCTGTCTCCATTTACCTTTATTTTTTGTCATGATTATTGAGAGAAGGTTCTAGAATCCAATAACCTCCCATGTGCAAGGAAGCAGCAGTTAAAGCTAGAAATTGCAGGCAGGGAGGGCTCTCCCCCTGGCGTGGTGTTGATAAGTTTAAGGTGGAAGGTGAATAAGGGGTGAGGGCTGTTATCACTGGCTGCTGCTGGCTGCGGATCCCAGCAACACTGCTTGCTGGAGCCTGAAAATTCATTTTGACGGATGCTTCTCCTTCCTAGCTGCTGGAGTGCAGCAGGAGGGCGGAAGGGAGACTTGGGCGGCCTTCGCAGCTACAGTGCTCTCACTGAATGTCATGTTGTGAAAACCTGCAATTTAAACTTTCACACAGGGCACCGAGGTTGCCCTATGATATGTAGAGCGACCCCATATAGCAGTCTTCCCCGCAGAGTTTGCCGCTTACAGTTGTGATGACTGCAATTGCAATTGCGAGTTGTTTCTGGGAACAAGGGTCTCCTGTGGGCTTCCTTCATGAAACAGACGGATTAATGAGTAGGGAGCAGCGTACACTGTATCAACGTTAACAAAGGCCTGCTCCAAAAAGGTGGCTGAAGAGACAGTTAATGAATGAGGATTAAGGCTCCTCCGTTCACCGCGTGGATAACATCAAATCTCTTTCCACAGCAGTGGGAGATTAGCAATGTATTACACTGCTTAATACATCGCTGTCCAGCCTTATTCATTCTGTGGTTCTCTCCTATTCTCCTTAGATAACGGAGGCTCTGGTCTGAGGAAGCAGCCGTCCTTCAGAAGGGAACTGCCCTGAAGCATGACCGCCTGTCACTGGAGAGAGTCAGAGCAGCGTGTCCCAGCAATCCTCATGGGCAGTATGTCATCCCCCTTCTAGCTCCACCAGGGGCCCGAACACACCCATCTGCCAGCTCAGATAACCCTCGGGCTGCTCACAACACATGTTTGACTTGATTGGATGTGACCGCCGCGCTTTCCCGAGCAGCCTCTATCTGCATCATGCAGTGGCGACGGCGACACTGCTGCCCCATCAAGATGACCTGGAATGTCAAGCGGTCACTCTTCCGCACGCACGTCGTGGGCCTGCTGTCACTGGCCTTGCTCTTCACCATCTTCCTCTTCTTCAGCCACCAGGACTGGCTGTCCAGTCGGTCTGGATTCCGAGAGAACCCAGTGGCCTACACGATGCGGGGCTTGCGCCCCCTCAAGGAGCGCGCAGAGGGAAACCAAAGCTCTCTGCGAAGCCTCCTAAGAGAGCCCATTTATTTCCCGCCCAAACCACCTGTGAACTTCAGCTCTCATCAAGCTGAGGCCGCTGCCCAAGGAATGGTAGGACTAGAGATCTCTCTGAGCGCCAACAACACAAACACCAACAGCTTGCACCGGGAAATGGGTGTGGGAGGGCAGCTGGCAGCTCAGCCGTACCGCTATGTGCTCAATGAGCCCTATAAATGTAGAGACAGCAACCCCTTTCTGATTCTGCTTATTGCAGCAGAGCCGAGGCAGGTAGAGGCCAGGAATGCCATCAGACAGACTTGGGGGAACGAGAGCGTGGCCATGGGCTTGGGCTTTGTGCGACTCTTTCTGCTGGGCATAGGGAGTAGCCCTGACGGCTACCCTCAAGGTGAAATCGAGGAAGAAAGCTTGCAGCACCATGACATCATCCAGCAGGCATACATGGACACCTACTACAACCTTACCATCAAGACCTTGATGGGCATGAACTGGGTCGCAGAGTACTGCCCGCACGCCCTCTACGTCATGAAGACAGATAGCGACATGTTTGTCAACACAGAGTATTTAATCCAAAAGCTGCTGAAGCCAGATTTGCCACCACGACACAACTACTTCACAGGCTACCTAATGCGAGGCTACGCGCCCAATCGCAACAAAGACAGCAAGTGGTACATGCCTCCTGAACTCTATTCAAGCGAGAGGTACCCCATCTTCTGCTCGGGGACGGGCTACGTGTTCTCGGGAGACATGGCGGCAAAAATCTACCAGGCGTCTCTGAGTATCCGGCGCCTACACCTGGAGGACGTCTACGTCGGGATCTGCTTGGCCAAACTGCGCATTGACCCAGCGCCGCCACCAAACGAGTTTCTCTTCAACCACTGGAGAGTGTCCTACTCCAGCTGCAAATACAGCCACCTGATCACTTCTCACCAGTTCCAGCCCAGTGAACTCGTCAAGTACTGGAACCACTTGCAGAGCAACAAGCACAATGCTTGCATTAACATGGCTAAGGAGAAGGGCGGCAGGTTGCGTCACAGAAAGCTGCACTGGGAGAGGGTTCGGTGATGACCGCAAAGCCAGGGCTCAGGGTGCAGAAGTATCTTAGAAGCATGTGTGAAATTCAGCACTATACTGATTATAGGGAACAGCACAGTGTTTTTTTGGTATTGTGTACAGTCAATTAAAACTATTTTTTTAATTTACAAGATGTTACGTATTGTAAATCTGTTGAGCTCTTTTTAAAAAGAAAGTAAACTACATGTTTATGTGCAATATATAGCATGCACAAAAATATTACTGGTGAGATCACCATTTTCAGGTGCCAAGAAAAATATGACAGGTTGTCAAAATTCTTCAAATCTTACACCGAATGTCATTAACACGGGGCCAATTTGATCGTATTATTTCGATAGTGGACATATACACTCACAACAGTTATTGTTGATTATTAAGATGGTAGATGCTTAATGTGATGCATTTTTTTCTTTCTATATACTGTCATGAACAACAATATACCCCCAACTCTCTTTTAAGATACCAAATGATCTTTGTTATTTCAATCTACCTAGACCTCTAAGTGGTTTACAAGAAACAAACCAAATCACATACCATATAAGAAAATATATCGAATATAAGTACCATCAGTACTGTCACAGATTATTAAGATTGTATTTTTCAAAGCTTTACATTGACTTAATATAGGTCTGCCCTTCATGTGGGCACAAAGAATCTTATTTATTAAATGTATTTCCTTCTCATGGTCTCTTTCATGTGTCGTTTTTTATGGTGGCTATGGACATTAAATGCAGTTGCTTATTTATGAGAGATGCAACATTAATTCACAGGCCATACAGTAATGAGAATTCATGTTTATTACAGAATAGTCAGAATGGACCTATTATGTCTCAAAAAAGAACACCTTATTTGATTTTTGGTTATTAGTTCCAATGACATGGATAGATCCTGTTGATCAAAATGGGTATTCACATACATTCATAAACATATGCTGCTGTTTCATTTTTTCTTTTCCAAGACTTCCAAGCAGGTTTATAACCAGTGCATAGCAAGAATTTGTTTGAAGGGTAAAAAGCAATGGAAGAAGGAAAGATTGAGTGATCTAGTAAATTACAGTCTTTAAAAAACCTGGAAAAAAACTGCCAATGGTTGAGAAACTAGCTGAACTACTGACTACTATTGAAAAAAGCATTTTAAAGGGCATTCAAAAAAAGTGAACTTCCCCACAATGTGTGTGCATAAGAGGCATAAGCGACTCAGCGTTGATAAATAGAGAATGTATAAGATTGAATTTGTCAGTTAATTAAGGGGTGCTGCATTGATTAAAATAGGCTGTTTGCAGGCTACATCCTGCATGCTAATGTGCCTCACGAGAACACTTATGTACATAAATTAAGCAAAAATGATTTATGTGACAGTATTTAAATGAATTCAGGAAAAAATAAATATGGCGAAACACTCCCCAGCAATCATAAGTCATCATAGCTACATTTATAACTACATGCATCGTGACTAAGTTCATAGTTGCATTGGATTAAGATTGCAGGGTAGTTTGCAAGGCTTGTAGGTACTAGCCAAACACATGACATTGCACACGTTTGAACTTTCTTTGTTTTATTGTGGTTTGATACGAGAAATAAGTATGCTTTAGGGTGTTGTACTTAAACTGAAATAGAAAGGAAATGGAAAATAGAACAAAATATGCTACAGGTGTCTATATTGTGTGAGAATATGATTTATCACAGTACCTCAGATTGCTGCAGAGGAGTTATATATATATATACACAGATGCCAATCAACAACTCCTCAGTGTTGTTACTTGCGCAGGGCAGGTTTGGCCCAGCACGCATTACATGCTGGTTTAAGCTGGCCTCTGCTGGTCTCTAAGATGGCATAGCATTGCTGGTCTGGTGCTGGTCTAGCTAGTCACCCAGCTTGGTCATCCTGGTTGACCAGCATACCAGCATCAAAACAACATATGCTGGTTTATGCTGGTCTTTCTTGCAGGCATCTTGGCAAAGTAGAAATACATTGAATTAGATGCACCCCAAATGCTGAAGATATGCAATGTAACCCCACTTGGTCTTTTTTAAGGTACGAGGTGAGCCAAAGAATAAAAGGGGTGGGCTTACAGAACTCAAATTGTACTATTGGGTGTTAGCTAGGCTGTCTGAACTGTATGGGTATGCAGTCTACTTGAATGCAGGTTACCATGGCATCTACAAACAGTGCATCATTCAAATTTAAATTTAAAACTGCGTTACTCTCTCAGCCATCCATACATGGCATATGACATATGCCGCAGTAATCTCTCTCTCCAGAACTGGAGCTAGCCTAGGGCTGTGTTTAAGGGTAGGCCACTGGGCTGTAGCCATGGTTCTTTGTAGCAAAAGGCCTCTTTTTACTGCTAAAATATTTAATATGAATATGAATTATGGGCTTATACAACCACTGAATCTTTTGTGGGCAGTGTAACCCGGCCTTATCCTTGTCTACGCCACTAAACGTAGTGACTTTTTGAGACCTTTTTACTTTGCAACTTTATTTCTCAGAAGTGATAAATCATGTGAGGGGAAGGCAAGAAATATAAATCTCTTATTATTATCTTTTATCATAGTTTTTTGAGTGTTCCACAGTTTAATCATAGCTTCACTGATAGGCCACTGTATGATTTTATGGTTTACGGAGTTACTTGACCAATACCCAATTTTATCAGTTGGCTCTCACCATAGTTTACAAAATACATGAAACTGGAGTTGTCAACCCCCTTTTATTTCAGAGATATATTCAGAAAGTATATTTCAATGATACTGGAATTATTCCCGGGTTTCATTTTAGAAATCCAGTCACCTTAGCCTGCATGGCAGACGCCTAGATGTGAACTACCACTGGTTGCCAGTTGCTCTTTATACTATGATCGATAACACCTGTGGAACTGAGGCACCTATCTAAAGCAGGTGGAGGGTGAAGGAGATGGAAAACCTGCCGGGGAAAAAATATTGTCTAGGCTGTGCAGTAAAGGCTGAAAGAGGTGAGAGTGTTAAAAGGATGTGTCAGGCACAGGCTGGGAATTTGACAGGGTTAGGGAAAAGTTGCTGCTCTTGTTGCATGGTGTAGACCAGAAGCAATGTCTTTGTAATATCTCTTTCTGTGCGCCATCTGCCCCCACTCAGAACAACCGAAAGCCCCTTTAGTTTATCCCATCTGCATATTAACTTTAACCCTCGTTACTCAATAAGCTTGCAATTTGTACAAAATACTTAAAAACTAAGTTACAGTAACATGGTAATGGTAGTGGGGTCACTACAGGGTTATGGATAGCGGGGCTAAGTCTGTACTAGAGGGGTCCCACAGGAACTTTTAGGGTATAAACAACTAGAAAATTATAGATTAAGAATAGCTATTTGGACAAATTTGCACTGCCTCTCTCGTACTATGCGCAGAGCTAATGTGACTTAAACACCACATCTATCCATTTAGAACAGCCACAGATTAAGCAAAAGTATTGAGTATTACGTATTAAGCAGCACTCCCTCTGCTATCTTAGATAACCTGCAGGTCCTAAATATATTATTCAAATACACACACTATAGATCAGTTCAGTCTCATATGGTGCAACACAAGGAAGTGGGATTTTACCCTGTAGTCATGCTTAATATGCTAGGTGACAGAATTTCATGGTTGTGGTGACAAATATTTTCTCTCAGCTAATTTCAGTGAAATTCAGTATTAATTTTGTCTGGAAACTTAAACCTCACTTTGTTCTATCTCACTAACCTCCACCTTATCTAATAACCATCTGAAAGGAGTTTGACAGAGCTGTCGGCTCTTAATTTCCATCTACAGGTTGAGGAATATAAAACTGTGTTATAATAAACACAGGATGTGACCTTACACTGGCATTCAATTCTAGTAATTACATTATATAGCACTGGTGTCACTGTTTCCAAATGCTGAAGAGAAATATAAAATCATTAAAGAATAGAGTGAGCTGTAAACTATATTATTTCTATCTCTCATTAACACTCTCATTAGAACGAAAGGATAAACATGCTGGCTTGTCAGCAGTCTAGCTAATATTAGCGTTCTTTATTTCTTGCAAACCGAATTTAGCTAGCTAACAAGCCCCCGACTGAAAACCATACTGTACAGACCATAATGTACCACAAATCTATATTGCGTGTGTGTTACTCTGTAACTATGTACTGTTTTATGTTGCATATAAAACAAGGCTGCTAATTTTCGTAAGAATGTAGCCAAAGTCCTTTCATAGCTTCAGCGATAGCCGACCAACAAGAGGGAGGAATATGATTGGCTTCCAACTGAGAAGCTCTGATATCATTGGCTTACAACCTATGAGGCCTGATATGATTGGTTTACAGCTGATACGATTAGAACGTGTTTCTATGTTTCGCCTTATGTCAGAGGCGGCACTGCATTAGAGCAGCAGGAGCGCCTCCTCCAGGTCACATTCTGTTATTACAGCACGTAAATGAGAACTGAGGATCAGAAATTTGAACCACTAATGTGCATTTATTTGGGAAGGAGTGGCTAAATTTAATTTATGAGAGGCTAAACCCTCTATAATACTGACCTAGCCACCCATAGTACCGACATTGCCCAGCCCTATACCCTGACTGAAACTATGAATGTATTCTGTGTTGCTACTCTCTTATCGCTCTGTTCTATTAATAGAATATCACTCACAGTCTGAGAGTATTTCAGTGTCAGAACCCATATCAAGACCTTTCAGGGAAAAAATCAACATCTAATCCACCATGAAGTGCACATTATGAAAAGAATGATGCTTAAACATTCCAGCATCTCTCTTCTGTTGGTCCCAAGAGAAGGCAGATGCTCTACTGATGAAAGTAGATACTGTTGCTAAGGATCAAAACACATAATTAGTTGAAGTCTCACGTCATATTAAGCAGAAGGTAATCTAATTAAATTTATGCAGGCCACATTTGAAGAGTTTATTTATCTCTTTCATTACACATCTGTCAGTCTCACTTTAATTAAACATATATTTGAGCGACCTCAATAATTGCATTTAGAGTTTGCAGAACACTTAAATTATAGGGTCCCCTGAAGAGGTTTTCATGAGGCCTCATCTAGAGCATACTACAAACAATCCTAATGAGATTCAATGACAAGCGGGTGAGATGAGGTGGGGTGTTATATATCAAACTGATTTGACATCATAACCTCACAAATGCAAATGTTTATGTGCATAGAAGTTGATGGTAATTGCTCCTGTGTGCACTCTTCAAAAGTAAAAGAGTTCTCTGGGGTGATGCTAGAGCACAGCCACTTTGGGTTTCCTAAAGAAATTGACATGACATATTATGTAAGTGAAATACACGAATGTAAAGAGTTTAAGGAATCTTTCATTTAATGTAACGATGATATGTCTGTTATATTATAACAGTATACATTAAAACTCCACCAATATTTTAAATGGTCTGCGATATAGGTGGTTGAGATTTAAACAAAGTAATTCAGAGTGGTTTAATGTGAATGCATTGAGGTGGAGGTGATAATGACCATATTTATATAGTTTTATATGTTGGTGATGGTCAAATTGTGGTAATTCCTCAAAGGTAAATTCTTTGTGGACAGTTTTGTACACTCCCCTGCTGTGAATGCATTAAAAAACCTTTCTCATAGCTACTTTAAACCACTGTACTTATAGTATAACAGCATAATCTTGTCATAAACATCTCAGGCATCTGATGCAAGTGCATTAATAACCATTTCACATAATAACTCTCTGTGATGTGGCTTTTAGAGGCATTAAGCAATTTGTAGGATGACGCAACCTGTTGAATTCATACTCCACACTCCGTAACATATCACCTTCTCTTAAGAAAGAAGAAAATGCACAACTCCACCTCCTCATTGTTAACATTAACAGTTGCTCACCAAAAGAAACTTTAAAAGAAACTCAGTACTGTCTCCAGCAGTGGAATGTACGGTCTTTGTTAACTATTGTTTTACTTTTATTTAAATCCTTTCTTTTGTTTGCTGCCAATCATGGATTCAGGAAAGTCTTGTATTTTTGATTGTCACTTACCAAAAGCTTCCGCCATCATTGCGTTAACTCCTCCTTTCATTGGTTACCAGTCCTTAAATGATCTGATCGGGGAGCTGTACTTAAATATGATTGACAAGAGATTAGAATATGGCATTGGGGCAGCGCTGCTTCTTCATCCTCTCATGTTGGACTGATTCGACTGAACGCTACAGTGAATTATTATTGCTTTTTAAGATTTAAAGTGGTAGTACAAGTCAAGATGGGCTGGGGCTAGCTAAATAACGTGCTAACTTATTAAGATATTTCTTCAGTAGGTGTCTTTGACACATTTTTTTTCTAAACTCTGTAGTATCTGGTTTTTATCATCCGCACTGTGAACAACTCACAAATCACATTACATCCAATAATTCTGAATGACATTGTCTTAATCATTTAGTGATGCAGACATTTTGGAAAAAGCAAAACTCTGATTACAGTTGATCCCTAAATCTTAAATTTCTGGAGTAGAAAATTCTTGTCTGGCTAAACTCATAGATCCAATGAAAGAAACAAACTCACAGTAATATATTGTGTTATAATGGCACAGAGAATGTGTGCTGTGGCCACTGCCAGCTGTTAAGACCACCTTTTTTCTGGATGCATGTTTCTTGTTTCTGTTTCACTTTTTTTCGTTGTTTTTTAACAGTGAATACTTTGCATATTTTCACAAAGAACACCTCAACCTTTCATGTTGATTTATGCATGTTCATTTCCAAAAAATATACCAGAGGTAGAAACTCACTGATAACAATCGATTGCACCAGCCTCGCCACAGTAAGGCGCCTATAGTCAAATACTGTATAATATGTTTTTAAAAACAGATTTATATTGCTTCGATCTCTTTCAGGTTAATTTGTTCCAGCGCTCCTGAATTCCTGTCTCCCGAAGAGTGCCATTATTGCAGAATAATGAAAAACATAGCACGAATCCAGGAAGACCCAGAAGATGTGGCTTATGCACTCTTTCATTTTCATCTTTTCAGCTTTCATCTGAATAGCTCGGGTTTACAGCCAAAATAATGGTTTAGAAGTTGCTGTCCCAGTACGACTGAAGCATATACTGCTTTTTTTCTTTTTCGCGCCACTTCTTTTGCCCGTCAGTGCTTTATAGTTGGAAACTAGCTCAGAATAGATGATATCCTTACTAGCAAGAGAAGTCAATACCGCACCCTGCAATTCCAGGCTCCTGCAAACTCATTAAATTCTTGTCTATTCTTAACTGCTCATCTCCTGCAATTAATAGAAATCAAAGCTGTGGCCGAGGGCATGCGGATATAACAAACTAGGCCTGCTTTCATTTCTTCATGCCACATGCAATCACCAACAACGATTAGCACGCTCTCACCATAGCACTTTGTCCCTCTAATTTACTAGACCACAGAAAGAGCTTTGGAAAAAAAGGTGGGTGGGGTGGGAGGACGCGCGGGGGTGGGTGATGAATGAACAGAAAAGAGGCTCTGACTGATCAGTATTGAAAACCTGTGCTGTTCTAAACGTGCGGAAAGTGAACACGGGAAACAGATTGAGATGTCCAGTGTGATGGAGTGGGTCGGCGGAGGGCACAAGCTTTAGCACTGTGGGCCCAGCCTGCTCTGAAATTATGGACCAGAAATACTGGGAGTGGCGAAAAACATGATAAACAGCAGAAGCTTTCCAAAAGCCTGCACAGCTTTTAAGAAGAAAATGCCTTGGTCAGCACATTCGGAACATATGACCATGAATTCGGTTTTATTAACCCCTAGATAATTATGCAGTTATTAAAAGAGCCATATGCTTCACTTTGCTTTCTTTTTATTTCCCCCGAAGGCAACTCATAACGTTTGTGCGGGTTTATGTACCAAAAATAGACACCATTCATTGGTACATGACTGTTTCCAACTAATGTAGCTATAAGGAGCGCATACGTGCCTGTAGGGTTTAAGTTGTCGCATGTATTTATCCGTGAGCTGATCTTTCTCCTTTCACACATTCCAATTGAATCCTGCAAAAGAAAAACAATGTTCAAAAAGGGTTACGTTTTAGAGATGGTTTAAGATTTGATATGTCTATCTCTGTTTGTTCGCACTATTTGCAGTAGAAATTAAGAAATAATAAATTCCTATAAAATCCCCTTTGATGCTTTTTAATCAAAACACCCTCTGAATTAATGACCACTTCTGATCTTTGTAGAAAACATACTCGATGCTTTTACTGCAGTGCTGGCAAACTGGAGCGCTTCTGATAAAAGAGCTTAGACACTGAAACAAGCTGTTCACACTGTTTATATTCTATAATGTTGTTAAATCAGTGTGGTTCTGGCCTGTATGCCTTATGTTACCATAATGTGAATGCATGATGTTAAAGTTTCAATTCAGATTTTACTTTATTCATGCTTCTTGAAGTAGTTTAATGTGTTTGGACTTCTTTCTGTTTCCTTCTATCAACATAAAAGCTGCAGTACGTGAGATTTAGAGACCTCTCTGGTAAAAATGTGCAACTGCATGCATGAAAAACATTTTGTAATAATAAGTAGTGCCTCCGATTCCGATCCCCGATTACAAGTATGTTAAATTCGAGGTCTGGTAATGTAATAAGTGTGTAATTTCACTGGCCCATTCGTTTGGGATTCCAAACACCATTGCGTAGACATTTACATCAGCTTTCCAGACAGGCACACAACAACACACTAACCAACCGACTGACATATAGATTAGCATTAGGCTAGTAGTGTGGGTTTATTTAACTTACCAAATGCTGCCTTACAATGAAATACGTGCTGCCTTACTAGAGACCCTTAAAAGATGTTTAATTTTCCTTCACTAAAATTGCTGTGGATTTCTTGACATGGACGGTTATATATAACTATACTGTTACCTATATATAATAATGACTATACTGTTATGATTACACTAGGCCTATTATATTATACACTATGTATACAGTCTAAACATATAAACAGTACTGCTGCTTTTTATGGCATATTCGCACTGCCAATGTCTACACTGTTTACACTGGTTACCTGCACTACTGGCATCACTCTCACATACACACTGTGAGACTTTTTCTATTTCTATATTCTATTTATTTTATATTCTATCTTTATTTGTAACTATCTTTGTTGTAACTGTCCTGTTTTGTTTTACCTTGTGCTCTTGTGGAATAGCTACTGCATGCCTTGAATTTCCCTATCTATCTATACATCTTGGACAAGGTGTCAAATTAAATGAATTCAGTTTTATTAACCCCTAGATAATTACTCAGTTATTAGAAAAGCCATATGCTTCACTTTTCTTGCATTTTATTTCCCTCCTAACGGCCACTTATCACATTTGTGCGGGTTTACATACCAAAAACACAATACAGATGAGGGGTCAAATCAAACTTCAGGTCGTAAGATGAAAAGGAGGCATCGTTTAAGTCTTTCTTATTCGCCAGCCTCAATTTTCTAGTTCCACCTTAAACAGTGCAGTGGTTACTATAATGCTCCCACCTCAGAATGTAACTGCTGCACCATTTAAGGTGAAATGAGAACATGCGAACAAGAAGCTGCTGATTTGGAAGACGACTCCAGCCTATTATTGCAGAGGGAGCTCCGTGTTCGGTGAATTACAAGAGGTAATTCGCTCCGTAATTATTGCTTAGCAGATTTGAAAAAAATTACGGACATGGCTGATTCATACTGGATTAAAGTCACAGAGGTCAGCGAGAATCTCTTAAATTACACCATGTCGAAACAAATCCCCCTCGCATAGGGCTTGGGACCCCGTTTACACCCAATCACTTCATGTGAATCGTATCTGGATTTTATCCTGATAAGATTTTAGCAGCATGCTTTTACACTCGGTAGTAAAATGCTTCTACAATGAGACAGACAGATATCTGATGCCTTTGTGGGATGCAATATGCAAATCTGCTTGTTATGCTGCAACCAATTATCAATTGTTTATCCATTCAGCCTCTATTGTCTGCAGTTTGTTTTGCACAGTAGTGTCTCTCCATATTGGCGTTAAGCAATTTGTTCCGTCTGGTCACTTTGTGGGTCCTCCATAATTATCTCCTTCCTCTGACACAGATCGTGTGCCCAGTAACGTACTGCATAGGGAGAAGTTTCGGTTGTAATGGGAGTTCTGGTTGTGAAACGTGTCTTGGAAAGGCGAATGCATTTACAGTGCGATAACATGTGGCTTCTCAGAATGCATCTCAGACCACCCCCTGAAGTGATTTAAGTGATCAGATTTGTTGATCTGCTTTAAATGCGTCTTACATTTGCAGTTTTATGTGGTTTGGCATCATCCAGGTACAAACCGGATTCCAAAAAAGTTGGGACACTAAACAAATTGTGAATAAAACTGAATGCAATGATGTGGAGGTGCCAACATCTGATATTTTATTCAGAATAGAACACAAATCACAGATCAAAAGTTTAAACTGAGAGAATGTATAATTTTAAGGGAAAAATATGTTGTTTCAAAATTTCATGGCACCAACAAATCCCAAAAAAGTTGGGACAAGGCCATTTTTACCACTGTGTGGCATCCTCCCTCCTTCTTACAACGCTCAACAGACGTCTGGGGATAGAGGAGACCAGTTTCTCAAGTTTAGAAATAGGAATGCTCTCCCATTCATGTCTAATACAGGCCTCTAACTGTTCAATCGTCTTGGGCCTTCTTTGTCGCACCTCTTTATGATGCGCCAAATGTTCTCTATAGGTGAAAGATCTGGACTGGAGGCTGGCCATTTCAGTAGACGGATCCTTCTCCTATGTAGCCATGATGTTGTGATTGCTGCAGAATGTGGTTTGGCATTATCTTGTTGAAAAATGCAGGGTCTTCCCTGAAAGAGATGACGTCTAGATAGAGCATATGTTGTTCTAGAACCTGAACATAGTTCTCTGCATTAATGGTGCCTTTCCAGACATGGAAGCTGCCCATGCCACAAGCACTCATGCAAACCCATACCATCAGTGATGCAGGCTTCTGAAGGGAGCGTTGATAAGAACTTGGGTTATCCTTGTCCTCTCTGGTACGGATGACATGGCGTCCCAGTGTTCCATAAAGAACTTCAAATCGTGACTCATCTGACCACAGAACAGTCTTCCATTTTGCCACACTCCATTTTAAAAGACCCCTGGCCCAGTGCAAACATCTGAGCTTGTGGAGCTTGCTTAGAAATGGCTTCCTCTTTGCACTGTAGAGTTTCAGCTGGCAATGGCGGATGGCACGGTGGATTGTGTTTACTGATAATGCTTTCTGGAAGTATTCCTGAGCCCATTCTGTTATTTCCTTGTCAGTGGCATTCCTGTTTGAGGTGCCCGGAGATCACGAGCATCCAGTAGAGTTTTATGGCCTTGACCTTTACGCACAGCGATTGTTCCAGATTCTCTGAATCTTTTGATGATGTTATGCACGGTTGATGATGATAACTTAAAAGTCTTTACTATTTTTCTGCGCAACAATGGTGGAATTGGTGATCCTCTTACCATCTTGGCTTCAGAGAGACACTGACACTCTGGGAAGCTCTTTTTATACCCAATCATGTTGTCAATTGACCTAATTAGTGTTAATTGGTCTTCCAGCTGTTGGTTATATGCTCAGTTTCCTTTTTCCAGCCACTTATTGCTACTTGTCCCAACTTTTTCGGGATTTGTTGACGCCATGAAATGTTGAAACAACATATTTTTCCCTTAAAATGATACATTCTCTCAGTTTAAACTTTCGATCTGTGATTGGTGTTCTATGCTGAATAAAATATTAGATGTTGGCACATCATTGCATTCAGTTTTATTCACAATTTGTTTAGTGTCCCAACTTTTTTGGAATCCGGTTTGTATAATCCAGGTACTCCAGAACAAACCAAATCAAGAAGAGCTCAAAGTGAATTATTTACTGTGATCATATCTTCACTAGTATAGTGCTGATGTTGAGCTGGATGTTCTTTTCGACTTATGTGACTTTAATATGAAAAGCTGTATGACTTGGTCTGAAAACAAATCCTGTAAAATCGGAAACCTCTGGTTTTTAAATTGTGCTTTAAGTCTATACAGGGCGTCAAACAGCAGCGTGCGTGCATGCACACACACACACACACACACACACACACACACCATGTATTTTTCTCCTGACTCATTATGCTTCTGTTCTATAGAGCAGCTACAGATATTGTTGTTGTGACACCCTGCTCTGTTTTCCTGCCTGTCTGTCTTTGTTTACGTTCCCCTGTCCCTAGCCACCTGTATCTGGTTTGGCCATGTGCTCCTCGTGTCTTGGCCCTTCACCTGCGCCCGGTTTATCTCTCATCCTGTTTCAGCTGTTCCTTGTTTTCTGTGTCTACATATCCCCTCTGTTTTGCTCCTGTGGTTGTCCGTTATTGTTTCCCTGTGTGCGTGCCTACATGGATTTGGTCTTGCTCACTTGTTGTTGTGCTCCTGTGTAAAGTTTGGACTTTAATAAAGAAACCTGCGTTTAGAAACGCCTCTTCAATCCAGACCTGCTTGCACGTCACAGTTGTGTTATTCACCAAATATACATGACATTATCATTTGGATGACAATGTCAATTGAGACACACAAAAATTGTCTGCAGAATTATCAGGTCTATTGTGTGAGTCTCCATAGATGAACTTCTTACCTCAGAACAAATTCCTAATAAGAAAATATTCCTAGGAATCGTCATCAAAACTGTATAAGTGGGTAAGAATAGTAAGTAAATGAGGCCAGTACCAGCACCCTTTTACCATTCACAAGCTGCTATCAGTTTCTGGGGCTTTTTATCATGATTTTATTTAAACTGCATTTCTCAGGGGGCACTGAATAGCGCTCATCTGTTCCTGTTATCTGGACAAGTCTAGTACAAGACAAGTAACGTTAGTCCAGTAACAATCTTGGCCTGGCTTCAAAAGGGCACAAACAAAACACGTGAGTCAGACAATGACACAGCAAATCTTTAGACAGAGGCTGGGAACAGTCAGCTAACTTCAGCACAGCTCCTAGCAGTGAGGAGCCTGTTGACGTAGCATCAGCAAGAACACCTACAGTTACCGCAGCCAACCACAACGTTAACAATATCTTCAGTAAAGATGAATGGCCCGACTGTTGCTTACAGGATGAAATTATGTATTTTTGCTCCTAGAACAACTGGCTCATTGTCAGAAACAAAAAGCTCGGAAGCAAAGCTTATAGCAACATTCCATCGCTTGCTGCTCCGAAAAAGCTGGAACTAAGGCCATGAACTGGAGTGGAGTGAGTGCCAAATTTCTGCTTTTGGTTCTGACAAAGCTAGAAAACAATCATTGCATCTGACAGTCAGGAATAACAGAGATCCAAATCACACTCAAAAGCAGAGGAAAAGAAAAGATGATTTCATGCTATTGACTCATGGCATGCACAGTGCTGAACATGATACAACCTGCAGAGTGTTGTGAAAAGCCTACAACATCTATAAGCATGAGTATCCATGGAGTGAACATGGGCTGAGTTTTGCACTCACATGAGATGTGTGCTGACGTTGTTGACCGTATTGCAACGGCAATCAAGAAGAAATGGTCAACGACAATCAACAACAGATGAAAATTATGTGTTGATTGCCAAATGCACCACAGTCAGTGGCACGTCTGTGTTGGTGGTCTTTTTACAGGCAAATTATTGCTGATGCAGAGCCAAACATTTTTAGCTGCTTGAGTTGAATGGGCAGTGTTTTGGGATGGAAATGTTAGGCCTGTGCTTCATAGGGGTCCTAATAAATTATTAGAACATTAATAGAGTATTTTATTTACAATGTACTTAAAAGTGGTTTTGTTTTCTTGTTTTTGGCAACAAGTACCCGGAGAACCTCTATATTGCCCAACTTACCTTCCACTGCTTACATGAAACAGGTACAAACAGGACTTGTTAGCATTAAATTGTGAGTGAAGAGTGCTGGTGGAGCATTAAGTCTTCTTCCTAATGAAACATACTGCTTCCAAAAACCCAGTCCTGTCTTTCCATCCCCATACCTCTACCAATGACCCAGTCCAATATCCCCATCCCCAAACTCCCACTAATGAACCAGTCCAGTATACTAACCCAAATACCCCTACCAATGACCCAGTCTAATATCCCCATCCACATACTCCCACTAATGGACCAATCCTGTATACTAACCCCTATACCCCTACCAATGACCCATCCTGACACAGTCTGCACTGTTTCATGCCTGTCTGTCTGTCTGTCTGTCTGTCTTTGATGGGCTCCGCCCATCACCTGATTGTCTCACTCTTGTTAGCCCCATGTGTTTGTTATTAGTTCCTGTGTGTATATATCCCTGGTCTGCTGCTTAATCCTTGCTTGGTGTTTTTGTCTTGATGTTCTGTGTCAGTGGAAACCTTGTTTCCTGTTGCTTGATCATTTGGATTTATGTTAACCTCGTCATTGTTTTCTTTTATAGTTTTGTCAGTAAGTTAGTGTTTCTAATTTCTTGTTTTCTTTGGTTCTGTTGGTTTATTTACTGTTTGGTTTCTTAATAAACTTTAATCCGGCTTAAGCACTTGCATTCTGCCTCCTTGTCTCTCCGACTGTGACACATCCAGTATTCCCAAACCCGTACCAATGACCCAGTCTAGTATCCCCATCCCCATCCTCCACCAATCAAGAAGTCCAGTATCCCTATCCCCATAACCCTACCAATGGCCCAGTCTAATTTCCCCATCCCAATGCCCCCATCAATGAATCCGTTCAGTATCCTGATCCCTATACCCCTACCAGTGCTCCAGTTCTATATCCCTATACCTCTAGCAGTAACCCATCCCCATACCCCAACCAAGCACCAAGTCCTGTATACCCATCCCCAAACCCTTACCAATGAACCAGCCCGGTATCCCCATTCCCTTACCAATGAACCAGTCCAGTATCCCCATACCCCTACCAGTGAACTAGTCCTGTGTCAGTGAAAATCTTGTTACCTGTTGCCTGATCATTTGGATTCATGTTAACCTCGTCATTGTTTTCTTTTGTAGTTTTGTCAGTTAATCAGTGTTTCTAGTTTCATGTTTTCTTTGGTTCTCTTGGTTTATTTACTGTTTGGTTTCTTAATAAACTTTGATCCTGCTTAAGCACTTGCATACTGCCTCCTCGTCTCTCTAACGTGATATAACACAAGCTGGAGTCAGTTGTATAAGGACATAAGTTACTTGGAAAATCTTCTCTCTGCTTTACAAATTGGTAAACCTGTATTGCTTCCTTCCTTAATGGCAGGTCCTTGTCACTATGGTAGACAGAATGATGACTTTAGGGATTTTTGTTTTCAAAGTGAACTTTATTTCCGGCACTTAACCGGCCCCACACCACCTGAAATGGTGAAGGTGTTGTTTTTAAAGGCTTTGGTCCAGGGGAAGGCTGCTCAGTGGGCAGATATAATCTTAAAAACAGACCTTAGGAGGCTAGACTGTAAAGGGGCTTTTAAAGTTCCTGGAGGCACTTTTTTGTGACTTGCTGCCCCTCTGGATGTCAAATTAGTGCCCGCTGCCCTGTGGATGTCAAACTAGCACCCACTACCCCCGTGGAAGTCGTCGCAGGCCCTACCACTGAGGACTTCACCGCAGCCCCTGTCACTCCTGCGTATCACCACAAGCCCTGTCACTGAGGACTTCACCGCAGTCCCTGCAACTCTTGTTCCTGGACCCCAAACTGTTCCCCAAGCTATTCCTGTCTCTGTGCCCTGGATTGTTTCCCGGGTTGTTCCCCGGGCTGTTGCTATTCCTGTCAATGTTCTCCGTACTTCTCCTGTTTTTGTTCCTCGCCCCACTCCTGTTTTTGGTGTCTGTCAACATCACTGTATATGTCTTGGTCCAGGTCACTGTCTGCGTTCCTGTCCCTGCTTCTTTTGGTTTTTCTGTCCCGGTCCAAATTAGTCTGTTGTCGTTGTTCTCGTCTCTTGTCCAATCCCCTGTCCAGTCCCATGTCTGTTCCCGTGTCCAATCTGATGTTCCCTCCCATGTCCAGCTCCCTGTCCAGTTTTTTATCCAGGCCTGTGTTCAGTGCCCTGTTCAGTCCAGTGTCCAGTCCCCTATTCTATTCCCAGTCCAATAGGGCAGGGGTTCTGTCAGGGTCTGCCCTGTTTCATGCCTGTCTGTCAGATTTTGTTTGTTTTCCTGTCAGTGCCATGTGCTTCCGTTTATGTTTGTCATGTGCTACTTGTCTCCACCCCTCATCTGATCCATGTTGTCTCACTCTTGTTAGCCCCATGCGCTTGTTATTAGACCCTGTGTGTATATATATCCCTGGTGTGCTGCTTAGTCTTTGCCTGGTGTTTTGTCTGTGTCAGTGAAAACCTTGTTACCTGTTGCTTAATCATTTTGATTCATGTTAACCTTGTCATTGTTTTCTTTTATAGTTTTGTCAGTAAATCAGTGTTTCTAGTTTCTTGTTTTCTTTGGTTCTCTTGGTTTATTTACTGTTTGGTTTCTTAATAAACTTCAATCCGGCTTAAGCACTTGCATTCTGCCTCCTTGTCTCTCCGACTGTATCCAGTATCCCCAAACCTAATATCTCCATTCTCCATCAATAAACCAGTCCAGTATCCCCATCCCCATACCCTACCAATGATCCAGCTTTGTCTCCCTATCCCCATAACCCTACCAATGACCCAGTCTAGTTTCCCCATCCCAATGCCCCCACCAATGAATCTGTTCAGTATCCTGATCCCTATATCCCTATCAGTGATCCAGTTCTATATCCCTATACCTCTAGCAGTAACCAATCCCCATCCTCATACCCCTACCAAGCACCCAGTCTTGTATACCCATCCCCATACCCCTACCAATGAACCAGTCCAGTATCCCCATTCCCTTACCAATGAACCAGTCCAATATCCCCATTCCCATACCCCTAGCAGTGGTATGCTCATCTCCATATACCAGAACTGTGGTGGGGTGGTGGTGAGATCCAAAATCTCTGGTGGCGCCCCTGAACATAAACCACAGAAAATTTTGATGACTACTTTTGGATGAGTATTTTATGTCCTTTACATGTGATGCTAATGCTTGACAGAAGAGCAGGGGTTGCCACAGCCAGACATTGCATTGTACTGAGTGGGAAGTTGGGGATATTTTTTAAAGGCCATAATGCTAAAACGAAAAGTTTTTCAAATGGTTGTAAATAAATATATGTTATGACCATCAGCGGTATCTCATAGTATATTATATTTGCTGTGAAATGTGTTGTTGCTGGTACCAACCGATGCACACACGACAACATGTAAATAAGGAAAGTGCCAGCACTTTTTCCCCTTCAAGCACTGGTTCCTGATTGCTCCTCAAAGCCTCCAGGCATCACAAAGACTTTTTAAATTGCCACCAGTGGCACATTTTATTTAATATAATGAAGCACTGATTAGCCTAACAAGGTATTGTATGATAGCTACTATACTGGGCTTCCTCAAGGGCACACATCAACTTGTGTATATGTGTTATTTGTATTTATCGTGATGTTATTGTTTTTCCTGAACAAATATTCTGTTTCTGTAGCGTATAAAAAGTTATTTTTTACTGTATATATTTTTTTATTAAACCGTATCTTAAAGCTATTATTTAATAAAGGTTGAACATCTCTCGTCAAATGACACGTTTTGTTGAGTTTTTAAGTGAAACTAATTTAACATCCCGCACATAGAACACACCTGAGTATAACATCTTTCTGCTAATTTAATGTTTATTTTTTAATTTGCTTGCATTAACATATTACAATATATATATTTAAAACAGTATTACATGTGCCATAGCATCTCCACAGGCGACATTTTAATCATTTTATTTACTTTCCAAAATGTAAAATTCAGCAAACGAGGATTGATTTGTCATTAAAACGTGCAGAAGTGTGTTACCTGTAGAGGATTTGTTGGCATTTTTACTTAGAAAATTAATTATAATTTAAAGTGCTCAAACTTTTGCATATGAATGCATTTCTAGTTTCAAAACAGTCTAATGTGAGTGAGGATAAGAATGATGCTCTACTCTATAACTACTGTACTACCACTCAAAGGAAGACATATCTAACAACACAACATCAACACAACGTTACAGGATTCACTTTTCTCACTGATATCAATACCTGGTAACAGATCAGTGCAATATCTAATAATAAAGAGAGATGGAATTTTATAACCCAGGTGAAAAAAGTAAACAGTGAATTATACTGTTATATAATTATATATTATATATATATATATATTTAAGTGCACTTAGTATACTTCAACATACTCATGATTAATATACTAAAACTGTGCTATTTTTGTATACTTACTTTGTACTTTTATGTATGTTTTATTACTAATAAAATTAAATACAATTGAATATAATTAACTGTACTATTTTGAGACACCATTAATTTTATGTGCATCTTTTACCAGTTCTGTTTTTAAAAAATATACTTGTCAACTTTATAGTATATAAAGAGTATATTTGAATCCACCTTTAAGTATACTAATAAAAAATAAGTAGTATACTAATAAAATATAAGAAATATATTTAGCATTTAATAACAATATCTAAACAATATATTGTAAATACACTAATTTATTTATAAATATATTTTAGTTGAAACAAAGATGTACTTTTAAGTATATTTAAATGTGTCACAACACTGCCTTAAAATAGTACAATTAAGTACAATTAGTTAATTATATAAGTATATTTTCAATAACACTATGCTATTTATTTAGCATACTGAGTACATAGTTAGTACACAGAAATAGCAGACTTTTATTACATTACAAGTGCATAAAAAGTATAGATATACTTCAGTACACTACAATGTATATATTGTATATTTTGAGTACATGGGTTTGCAGTGTTATATGTTAATGAAAACAAATCAATTGTGTCATCTACTTGGGTAAAATAAGAATTTTCTATTTATGGAAAGAAAATGAGCAACACTTTGCCCTCCAGATAACTAGTGAGCCTAATTTACCAAAAAACCTCCCTGCCATGCTTTCTAATGCTACAGAATGCTAATCCTAAATGCTACATATAAATAGATGTTATGCCTCTACTTGTGTTTTGTAAGTGCCTGAGTATCAACAGCTCCTGGTCGATAACAGCAGCTGTTTGGCAGACATGTGATGGCATTGCAATGGGGATGAATCAGGGATCATGTTTCAAACGAAGGTCAGCTAGAACTGGCAAACACTAGAACTGACAAAAAGACACGTACATACACACACCCATCAGCCAATTCATTTACACCACTTCTTTTTTTCTACATTCATTGTCCGTTTTATCAGCTTCACTTTGTACTTCTTCAATTACAGAACAGGTATTATTTGGGTGGTGGATCATTTTCAGCACTGAAACACATCCTCACTGAAAGTCTTTCATTCCTGAACGTCTTTTAGGTATTGCGAAAAAAGAAATGGGTGCATTACAAAGTAGTGAATGCTTTACTGGTCCGACTGTTTTAAAAATATGTTGTAAGAATCTAAATTAAAAGTATTAATTAAAAAAAATGTATGTGGTGAAACAACGAATAGTATGCTTTTGTATTGTTTTTAATGTAGTACAGGTTGAAAATCATTTTCAAGTCACTGTTTTCCATTAATAGATGGACAGTGAGTGGGGAAACAAGGCGGTGGATGTATTTTCTTATCAGTGTATGAGTAACAGAATTTAAATATGCTTAGTAATGATACGACCCAACCTTCATTGATTCTGGGCTTCAGTGAGTCTGAGGAGAATTCACAAGACCAAGCAATACTCGCTCTAACAGATGAAGGACTTCAGCCAAGCCTCATGAGCTTTCTGATAAGGCCAACAGCTAATTATAAACTTCACTGGAGAGTGACCACTGTTGAACCTGACAGGCTGGAAACACATCCCAAATTCCGAAAGGCTGCTTGGTTATACACAGCAGGGAACTGCAGTGTTCCAATTACAAAAGCTAACGATCTTCTTTATTACCTATACTTCGCTATTCGCTATAAGATTCAGCGATGCAAAATAAAACGCTGTCTGTAGAACACTGCCTGCTGTGTCCGTCCACACCAGATTTTAATTTGATATGTTAATCTCCATCCACACGATTATGAGAGTCATTAGCTGACCAACTGCAATTGTCTGGAGCTGCACCACTTAAGGAGGGGGCAGGGGTGGATCTAATTATTCTGGGGAGCTCTAGGTAAAATACAGGAATGGGGCCCCCTGGCTGCACATTTAAAAATGAGTTGAGCTCCCAAGTGGCAAAAGTGGTCCCAAGCGGTATCTACGCTTCAGTAAATAAATAAATAAATAATCTTAAAAAGATTAAGGTAAAATCATCTTAAATCTATTTTACATATATATATATATATATATATATATATATATATATATATATATATATATATATATATATATATATATATATAAATAATCTTAAAAGATTAAGGTAAAATCATCTTAAATCTATTTTACATTATATATATATATATATATATATATATATAATATATATATATATATATATTGTCTAATTTTAGATTGATTTTATAGACTGATTCTTAAATGTAAGAATGTTAAGTATATTAAAGGATCATTTAACATTTCTAGACACAGTAGTAATAATAGTAGGCACGCAGCCTCTATACGGTTTTGTGCTCATATAACGACATGGAGTTGTCCATGACAAAAAAGGGTAAAGAC
Organism: Megaleporinus macrocephalus; assembly: GCA_021613375.1. NCBI lineage: Eukaryota > Metazoa > Chordata > Actinopteri > Characiformes > Anostomidae > Megaleporinus > Megaleporinus macrocephalus. Next base: position 25,969,040 of record CM038721.1, on the reverse strand, counting down.
TGCTCTGACTCTACTTAAAACATACTTCATGTATATATATTTCAGAATAAGCTGTTTTCCATCAACATGTATATCCATCCATTATCTGCCGCTTAATCCTGCTAGTCAGGGTCATGGGGGGGCTGGAGCCAATCCCAGCGTCATCAGGCAAAGTACACCATGGACAGTTTACCAGTCCATTGCATGGCCAACACTCACTCACACATGCACACCTATGGGCAATTTAGAGTGACCAATCAACCTATCATGCATGTGTTTGGACTGTGGGAGGAAACCCACTCAAGCACGGGGAGAACATACACACTCCATACAGAACGGCCCGGACCGGGAATCGAACCCAGATCATCTTGCTGTGAGGCGACAGTGCTAACCACTACACCAGTGTGCTGCCCTCAACATGTATAGTATATGTAATTTGTATTTTCTTGGGGCCCTTGGCACATGGAGGCCCCAGGTACCTAGTGCAACGAACATCCCTGTAGAGGGTTGCTAATTTTCCTCCTAAAGTTGTAAAAATATTGGGTAGATTTACTGACATTTTGAGCATTGGTGTGACTTCTGTTGCAGAAGTATTACAGCTATGGTTTGATGCACTGCATTCAGCTAGGAGGGCTCAGTCACCACAAGATCAAATCATACAGTTTCCAATCAAGCAGGAAACACTCTCCTGAGCAGCTGACTTGGTAGGAATGTTTACACTTGTTTGCATGTTTGTACTTGTGTTTGCATTCATGGGTGTACATTAACATTAATTCTCACAATTCTCCAACTCGAGCTGTGTGCTGATACCAAGCTTTTTTTCTTCCTGTTCATTTTAAATGAGCCTTGGCTCAGAGATCACGACGGCATTCCTGGATCTTGTTGACATATGGCTTCTTCTTCACATGATACAGCTGTAACAGTACAGAACAGTACAGCACTGTTTTTAGTACAGCACCATCTGAGGACCCGAAGATCACAAGCATACAGTATTGACCTCCTGGCTTGTCCCTTCTCTCTATTTCTCCAGATTCTCTAAATCTTTTGATAATGTTATGCACTGTGCCTGGTAGGATATCCAAAGTCTTTGCAGTTATATGTTAAGAAAACATTTTTCTGAAATTGTTTTAGATACACTTTTTCACAGGTTGATAAACATCTGCCCTTCTTTGCTTCTGAGTCTACCTATCTAAATCCTCTCTGTAAACCCAGTCATGTGACCTGTAAATTTGTTCCTCCACAACCTGTTGTTGCATCTGTTAACCCTTTTTGAGATCTAATATGTGTTCTATCTTTTATTGCAAATAAAATAGGGGTCTATCAGACCATCTGTTTTTATTTACATTTATTTACATTTTATACAGCACTTGGGGTTGTCCATTCCTTGAAATACTCTTTACAATCCAACTGCAATCAGCAATATACATTACAATATAAAGAAAAAGAATCGCAGGACTGTAGAAACCTGGTCCAAACATTTCACTTGGGTGATTCACAGAATGATTGGATGGCTTACCTGCTTGTCCATCTACCTGTCCGCATGTACATGCACTGCACATGTACCCCTTATGCTCATGCGCAGAAACTCACACTCACAGAATCGCTAAAGAAATCTGCGACCACCTGTACTGCTAAACAGAACGCTGAGGCAGAGAAGGCTTACAACAAAACGAGGCTGTATAAAGCCAGAGGAAACATCAGTGTCGCTTTCCAGGAACCTGAGGGCACAGAAAGGCTTGGAAAGTTATGAGACATAAGGAAGGAAGAAAATGTTGTAAACACTCTCTTCAGCTCTTACTCTGTGTGACATGCCATGCATGTTCAAGTGTTTTGGTTTTTTTTTGGTGGGGGGTGGGGGGTGGGTTGGGGTAGTTTATCTGTTTCTCTGTAAACTTTGGAAGGCCCTATTCACCTTGTTTTCCAGTGGTCATGACTGAGTGGTCCAGTGGTCATGCCTGTCGTATATATTTTTATAGGCAAATGCTAATTTTCTCCTGATGCCGTTTGGCGGGGTACCAAGCCCCCAAACACCACCCCGCCCCCCTCTGAGGGGATGCTTTAGACTGTCTGCTTGTGGGGAAGAGGCCACTTGAAAGAGTGAGTGACAAGCCACCAGCTATATGTCCATAAGGCCGAAGCCGTCTGGTGCCCAGGGGAGAAAAACACGAAAAGAAGAGGCAATAGGCAGCAAAAAGAGGTAATATAATGTGATGAATGCATTCTTTCCTTTACATTGTTAACAGTCCCCATCAGATGCAAAGTTACTAGCCAGCTAGTGTTCACTAATTTAATAACTAGCTACCAGCTTGCAAGAGATTACTCCCACCCTTCATTTCTTAAGGAAATTTGGAAAGACTAATCAGATTTTGGGACATAACCTTCATTAAAGAATTAGAAGAATCAGAATTAAATGTGCTGCCTGTATGAAGCATCCACTATCTGCCTGAAGAAACCAGGCCAACATTTTTATTGGCATCTTAGTCTAGTTAGCTAGCCAGTGTTGGTCCTTCTTATAACAGTCCATAAAAATGTGTTTCCTTTTGTCATTAGTAGACATAAACCTTTACATTTTCTTTTTTATTTCATTCATTGCATTTGATATGTAGCTAGAGCAAACATGCTTTGTGTAAAAGAAGATCTAACTGAATACAGTCTTGTATTCATAGGTGCTATTATTAGCTTAGCTTAGCAAGTTTTTAAAATTAATACATTGTAACGCACATACGTTCCTTTGTTCTTTTCAGATGCACTTTTGAAATATTTGAACCCTACTCCTGCACATCCTGGGCCACCAGAAGTCACCTTCTCAACCTAAACACCTTCCAGAGAAGCACCATCAAGTGATACTGTCCCCTTCACCAGTAAAAACCTTCTCCTTCTAAAATAAAGAAACTCCTAACAACATAAAGCTCTGCAGTGTCTTTGTGAGTGTATATACACAGTGATTGATGATGCAAGGGGCACCAACCAAAATCTTGCCTAGGGCACCACATTGGTTAGGGCCGACTCTGCCCATAGGACCACCATAGAGCAGGTATTGTTTGGGTGGTGGATGATTCTCAGCACTGCAGTGACACTGACATGGAGGTGGTGTGTTGTGCTGGTAAGAGTGGATCAGACGCAGTAGTATCACTGTTGGACTGTGAATATTACACTAACCAGCAAAATCCAGCCATTGGTGTCCAGTTGGCAGTGTCCTGTGACCACTGATGAAGGACTAGAGGATGTCCAACACAAACAGTGCAGCAACAGATGAGCTATCGTCTCTGACTTGAAATCTACAAAATGGACAAACAAGGTAGGCGTGTCTAATAGAGTGAACAATAATTGGACACCACACCAGCATCTGACCCACTCGTCCCATCACAACACACTCTCATACACCTATACAGCAGAGGTATTTAATTCGAATTCAGTAAAGTCCAGTTAGAGGAGATTTTCTCAGGCCAAGGTCCGGACCATCATCATTTCTAACTTGTGTTATGTTGCCATATCCTGTATATTTAAGTTACCTAGTATCAGCATCTTACACCAGCAGCAACTGAAAGACAAACTTGTTACAAATACTGTTCAGTATATTTTAGTATGTTTTCTGTTTAAATGAACTGAATGAATTATTTATAAAGCTCCAAATAATTTTTAATAGGTTTATTTATAGAGAAAGTAAATAAAATGTTCGTCTTCTGATTAACTCAGCTTCACAAATTGACATGTTGGTTTTACAGAGCGGTATTCTCCAAAACTAGACGAGCAAGTCCACTCCATAACCGTTCCTGGTTAGTCAGTTTTAATTGACTTTTCTGTTGTTATGTTATTCTTTCTGACTCACTTTAGTCTCCGGCTGCTGCTCCTTGCTTCATAACTGGTCTGTGTGCGCGTGCCACACGCCCCAATGTGCACAGATTTGATTGGCTGAGGAGCCTTCGGTGATCTTACAGCGCATGCAATTGGTCTCAGAGTTCACTGCGCCGTAAAGCCCGTATACCATGAAGACAAGAAAAACGCAGCCGCTTAAAATAAACACAGTCAAAATTAAATCATTCTCAATAGTTTATCGGTTCGGGTCCGCATTGGACAGCGTCTGGGTCCGGATCCAGACCGCCTATTAGTGACCCCTGCTATACAGTGTCACTGCAGTGCTACAAATAATCCAACACCCAAATAATACCTGCTCTGTGGTGGTCTTGTGGGGATCCTGACTATAAAAAAACAAAGTGTACAAAGTACAGAGAGAAACAGATGGACTACAGTGTGTAATTGTAGAACTACAAAGTCACTATATATAGCTATATATAGCGATGTCACCTACACTTATGGTGACTGTTAGTAGCTATAATGTACTCAGGAAAGTGCATCATAATTTATCACCACCAATCATTATAGTGCCTGTGGTCATGTAGGGGTGAGTAGTCAGGAGGTTACCTGACGAGGTGGTGACGTGGTGTAAATCAATGCTTAAAAGGCAGGTAAATTTCCTTTAACCAGTGTGTTTATTCTAACGACAGTGGCAGTAATTACACCAAAACACATACAAAAGACTGATACAAACTAAAATAAAACAATATATACCAAATGTACAGTTATATACACTTTCACACAGGCAGGAGCTAAACTTTGACAGACTGTACGCTACCACCTACTACTGTTACAGTGAACATTCCATCTCTCAGCAGTAATACAGTCTCTCACGCAGATTCTACCAGTGTGCTATTCCAGCCCTGTGCTTGCCTGCTGTTTTGTATGTACAAGTCCCCTCTGGACTAGACCAGTCGTAATTAATAATAACAGCAGGTGAACCACAGAAGTATCTATATCACTATATAGAATATTTAAATGTTCTAATGTTTACACAGTATTGGACACAGGGGTGTAGTGGTTAGCACTGTCGCCTCACACCAAGATGATCTGGATCTCGATTCCTGGTCCGGGTCGTTCTGTGTGAAAATTGCATGTTCTCCCCACAGGTTTCCTCCCACACATTTAAAAACATGCATGTTAGATTGATCACTCGCTCTAAATTGCCCGTAGGTGTGAGTGTGTGTGCGCGTGAGTAAATGCTGGCCATGTGACGGACTGGTGAACTGTCCATGGTGTACCCCGCCTTCGCCGATGATGCTGGGATTGGCTCCAGCCCCCCCGTGACCCTGACTAGCGGGATATAGCAGAAGATAATGGATCGATGGTTAGATGGATGGATGGATGGATGGATATTTACACAGGCTTGCATACATTGGTATATCTTTAAATAACTATGTATAATTATACAATGTGAGTTTTTACCATTATTCCTGTTATTCTGGGCACAGGTACCTGGACTACCCTGTCCAGGTCAAGCTTTGGTTTCTACCTAGACCTAAGGAGTCTGGATTGTTCACGTGCCACCATTTCCATAGAAACCAGGTAAGAACTGTGAGCATTGTCTTCATAATGTCTTTGTTGTCTGTAGCTGAGGGCTTTTGGATGGCTGGTGATGTATCCAGGGCCCTGACCTTATCACAGTACCCACTATTAACATAGCATTTAGAGTTTAAGCATTTTAGTTCATGCCACAGTCCATATGCTCTCAATGTGAACTTCTCTATATGTGTCTTTATTACAACTGAGATAATGAACGGTGAGAGAAGAAAGCCTACTGTAAAATTCATTGAGTACTAGCGAACAATACAAAGCTTCCTGTAAGCTCGCAGCAGTGGCACAAACTCAGAACACGCGCTGGGTGGAACAGCTGTTAATGATGCATTCTGTGATGGTGATGCAAAATATTTGCTGTAGTATCTTCTGATATGCCTGCCAAGTGCCTGATGCTGATCACAGACTATGTTTGGTTTTTGTAATGCATTAGTTAAGGCTAAGCCAGGATTTTTAGGCCAAGTCTCTTAGCCATTTAATTATTCATCTAACGATTTCACTTTGTTGAAATTAGTGGCATAAAAAATAGTAAATAATGTGTTGCAGCACCTTTAGATTTGTTTCATTTTCCACTCTCTTTCTGTTTCCTGCTCTGCTGATAGACAGGCTGAGGGAAGAAATATGAGTGATTAGCATGAAAGTAGCATTGTGTTCATTATCATAGCCAAACACAACAAAGATAGTCATCGACAGCAGATTAACCACAATTAGTGAAATTGCAGCGTGCTTATCTTTAGCGTAATGCTACATTTTTACCAACTAGAAGTCAAATTTGTTAGATACACAAGATATTAGATGGAAGATATGCGGAGGAGGGCGGGATAGGCACTTCAGGCAATTAAAAAATGAAAGACGAAATGAGAGCAGCCGTGAAGGAGCTGCCACATTCCTGCATGCATCAGCATAATATTGGTATTCTCCAAGCGTAAAAGCGTATATGCTCTCACATACCAGCAACTGCACACTACAGTTTTAGCATCTGGGAGATTTGTTTTGACTCCTGGCAAAGTATCCAAACACCCTGCAAATAAATATGTAAATAGATAAATATGTTCTCAAGAGTTTATAAATAGATTTGAAGAAACCTAACTTATAATTGCCCACCCAGAAATCTGATTGGCCAACCCAGAAACCTTTTTTTTTTGGTTTGTTTTTTTACAAAAGTGACTGATTCTAATACTTTCATCACTCAACTGAAAAATAGTTCAGCTTACAAGAACAGCAAAGCAAATCAAAATAAAGGGTTTGTAAAATTACTCCACATCCTCCGATTCCAGGGCTGTTGTTTTGAATAGGTGTGGCAAATCCACAGGTGGGCCAAACCTTGAATTTGGGGTTTCAACAGAAATGTGGGAATTGGGAATATAAGCTATAAACCTCAAACACTGAGGACTTTGAGACACCAACTTAAAACTGGGAGATCATTATAGAAAAAATAAAGTGTTCATTGTATTGATTGTTTTGTATTTGTGGGTGTCAAATATACAGACCAGAGGCTGATTTATATTAAATGTATTGAAAACTATGAACAAGCATCTACAATTTATCATTTATACAGTTAAATTTGATGTAGTTTACTGTATTTGCTAAATGTCAAAAATGTCAGAGCTCTGTCCAAATAATAGAAAAAGACTGCCTGCAGGAAACTCTTACTTACTTAATCATAGACACTACTGCCAACATAGTCTCTTTCATATGCAGTCATTTCAGTATTGCTGAATACAGTGCCTTGCAAAAGTATTCGGCCCCCTTGAACTTTTCCATATTTTGCCACATTTCAGGCTTTAAAGATAAAGATATGAAATTGTCATTTTTTGTGATGAATCAACAACAAGTGGGACACAATCGTGAAGTAAAACAAAATTTATTGGATATTTTAAACTTTTTTTAGAAATAAAAAACTGAAAAGTGGGCCCCTTTACTTCCAGTGCAGCAAACTCACTATAGAAGTTCAGTGAGGATCTCTGAATGATCCAATGGTGACCTAAATGACTAATGATGAGAAATGGAATCCACCTGTGTGTAATCAAATCTCCATATAGATGCACCTGCTCTGTGATAGTCTCAGAGTTCAGCTTAAAGCGCAGAGAGCATCATGAGGACCAAGGAACACACCAGGCAGGTCCGAGATACTGTTGTGGAGAAGTTTAAAGCTGGATTTGGATACAAAAAGATTCCCCAAGCTTTAAACATCTCAAGGAGCACTGTGCAAGCGATCATATTGAAATGGAAGGAGTATCAGACCACTGCAAAGCTACCAAGACCCGGTTGTCCCTCTAAACTTTCAGCTCAAACAAGGAGAAGACTGATCAGAGATGCAGCCAAGAGGCCCATGATCACTCTGGATAAACTGCAGAGATCTACAGCTGAGGTGGGAGAATCTGTCCATAGGACAACAATCAGTCCTACACTGCACAAATCTGGCCTTTATGGAAGAGTGGCAAGAAGAAAGCCATTTCTCAGAGATATCCATAAAAAGTCTCATTTAAAGTTTGCCACAAGCCACCTGGGAGACACACCAAACATGTGGAAGAAGGTGCTCTGGTTAGATGAAACCAAAATCGAACTTTTTGGCCACAATGCAAAACGTTATGTTTGGCATAAAAGCAACAAAGCTCATCACCCTGAACACAACATCCCCACTGTCAAACATGGTGGTGGCAGCATCATGGTTTGGGCCTGTTTTTCTTGGTTTACTTGTTGGAGTCTGCAAAAGACCTGAGACTGGGACGAAGATTTATCTTCCAACAAGACAATGATCCAAAACATAAAGCAAAATCTACAATGCAATGGTTCATAAATAAATGTATCCAGGTGTTAGAATGGCCAAGTCAAAGTCCAGACCTGAATCTAATCAAGAATCTGTAGAAAGAGCTGAAAACTGCTGTTCACAAACGCTTTCCATCCAACCTCACTGAGCTCAAGCTGTTTTGCAAGGAAGAATGGGCAAAACTGATAGAGACATACCTCAATCGACCTGCTGCTGTAATCACAGCAAAAGGTGGCGCAAGGGGGCCGAATAATATTGCACGCTCCACTTTTCATTTTTTTATTAAAAAAAAAAATTTAAATATCCAATAAATTTAATTCCACTTGACAATTGTGTCCCGCTTGTTGTTAATTCTTCACAAAATTATAATTTCATATCTTTATGTTTGAAGCCTGAAATGTGGCAGAAGGTTGAAAAGTTCAAGGGGGCCGAATACTTTTGCAAGGCACTGTATATGAAACAGGTGTTTACAGTATGTACAGCTGTACCTGGACTTCTGCATGAATGGCTCCTGAAATGTCAATAATAATAATAATAATAATAATAATAATAATTATTATTATTATTATTATTATTATTATTATTATTATTATTATTATTATTATTATTATCAAATTAACATGAACATAAGGTTGAACAGTCAAAGATACTGAAAAAAATTATGTATTATGGATATTTATAAGCAATACTATACATGCATATCACACGTATACAAATACATAATACATGCTAGCCCAGTGTCAAAGACATAAATAACATTGCTGTTTTTCAGATATATATTTTCTGAAACACAAGAAATGTTCGGTGTTTGTTTGAGTGTGTTATCCCAATTAAAATAAATATGTTTTTCAAAATGTTATTATCTTAATTCCAATGTTTGGTATATTAGACAGTGAAATCCACTAAAATCAATAAAAAGAATTATTATCCCCAAATAGCTCCCCCACACTTAGATGGAGTGTCTCATATCTATTGCACATTAAGCTAGCTGCTACTGTGGGGATTTGTTAATTGTATTGTGATTGGCTAACTGCACAGCCTTCTGTACGCACTTCCATGCAGCGGGTTTAATCAGTCCAATGGGAAATACAATTGTAAGCAATAACTTGCTCTGTGCGCTGTGACTGAGACTTTATGAAAATGGAAAAAAAGAAATATGTTGTAGACTTCTGTTTAAAGAAATAAAATAAATAAAACATGCTTCTGTAGCGTTACCCGATGTCAAAGTTCTAAATTTGGCTCATTCAAAAAAACAAGAAATACAGTCTCGCTTTTTGTGCTATTTTTGATAATCACAGACTACCAGAACCATTGTGGCATTGTTTCAACAACTTCATGCAATGTCACAACATTGATTTTTTACTTTTACAGTTGCATACATTTTTGGCCAAGATCTTGATTTGACAACACGTTACAAAGATCTTCAGTGTGGTTGTAGAATATTTTGTATCGGTGCTGTGATGATGAATGAAGAATACTTCTCATGATACCGCCTGGCTTGTAAAAATGCATGTATTACAAAGAAAGATATACAGACATTGTTCAATATCTGGAGAGGTTTCGGGCCGAATGTAAAAAAACCTCTGGCTCTTCAGCAGCCTGTTGTTTTTATACCCTGGTTGGTTTGGACCAGACAAGGCAATCCATTTTTTCTCTTATTTAGCTGGGGTGAACAGAACCCCAGATGAAGACCTCTCCTATGGAATCCATAGCATATGCCTTTGTCTAAAAGGAACTTTTGTACATCAGACCAGTTGTTTTCCAGACATACCGCACAGTAAAATGTTATTCTGCCTATAATATATGAATTGATAAACAGGGGAAGAAAGAAACCTCTTTTCCTCTAGAACATAAATCCCAATACACCTCAGGGTCTTCAATGCCGTTGGCCAGTTCATGTGTTAAAATGCTTCCTCGTGCTTCCTGAAACACTGTTCCACAACTTGAGTCTAATGGATCAGGGCATTGTATGGAATATGCCTGTACTATTATGGAAGAAATCAGTTGATGGGATAATCTGCTCATTCAGTACATTCATTTGGTCAGCTAACTTCTTTTTCTTGCCACATGGATGCTGAAGCAACCCCTAATCATAATATTGCCTTCAGAACCAGGTACAGTGGGACCTATGCATAATGGTTGCATCATTTCATGCGCTTCCCTTCTTCCCCTGATGCACCTATCACCGTGGACTAAAGTATATATGAACTCATCAGACCACTTGTCTATTTTGCATTGCTCCACATGTCCAACTTTAGAATAACAAACTGAGACCTTTTTCCTGATTGGCCTCAAACAGTTGTTAGTCCCAGCAACTGGGAGTTCTCACTGTGTGGAAATGCTCTTACTTCACTGTTCAACACAGCCATGAGTTCTACTGTGGATTTTTTATGATTCGACTTGTGAAGATTGTTTTATTGATCACATCTCTTCCATGAAGTTGATGGTTTAGCACTATCCCTCCAGTGTTTAATAATGCATTGGACAGTTCTTAACCCAATTCTAGTCATTTTAGAATCTCCTTAGCTGTTTTTCTTTGTTTGATGTGGCCAACAATTCAACTTCTAAAGCAAAGTGATCTTTTTCACAGCTAGGGTTCAAAGAATTGTTGCCAGCTGAAACACAGTAATCACTGCAGCAATTGTCTAATTAAAGGCTCTTCAGTATTTGCTTATTTAAATTCAGACAGTGACATTTTTTGGCCAGAGAGTGCTTATTTTTAAGTTGGTGGATGTAGGATGCCAAGTCGGCGAGGCCACCCAAAGACCATCCACCTTTTATATGGTCCCAGCATTGCCACTAGGCTCAATAAGGTGACAGTTTAATAAACACAAAAGCTTGAATTTATATTCTCTGCATATTACATTTGTGTATAGTTTGCTGTACAACTAAGTATGCATATAGTTCACACAGTAATGCCACTAGCAGTAACAAAGTGATTCAAGTGAGAGTGCTGGCAGGGAAGTTAAGCATTAACGAATCTTGGTAGTCTGCGTAATCGAATCTACCACAAAATAACTGTTTGACGCTTACTCCTTCAAAAGCTTTCAAACATGATGGTTCACTGATGCAACCACTTCAGACCCACATGAATGTTTCATTATGTTTTCAATTGCACGTGAGGTCCACAAAGTCAACCAATTCACGACAAACGCCTGCCCAGTATGCTCTTCAATGTATTCATAATTTATGATATTTAGTATTAATGTGGACATAAGTTGAACCCGGACAGAATGTCATCTAATAGACTTTAGCACTTAGCATTTATCTGTAGGGTGTTTGAACATTTATCTATAAGGAATTGGAGCTTTGCTATGATTGACCACTGTCAGTGTTTTCCCTGTGGTTAGATCAATGGTTAAACCCACTTTAAATTATTAAAGGATGTTGGAAAGTCACATACTGCTTTATTGTTTTAGAACATATTAACCCCAAACACTTCATTACACCAATCAGGAGACTCTATAATCTTTGCTACACAACCCACTCGAGCATGGTATCCCAAGGTTATCTCCAAGCTTATGTAATTACCCACTAGTACATTTAAAGGTTGCAGTCAGTGCATGCGTTTAGAATATCTTGCAGTGTTTGTTGATGAGAAGTTCTCTCAAGGTCTTCACAAAGCCTTTAGTATCCTCAGCTTTCATTAGGAACTCTAACGGGAGTTCTTCGTACTTGCTCTTCAACTTGTTAAACTCCTGTTAGCCCTTACAGACTGCAGTTCTTTGCTTCTTTCATTTGGACACCTTGTATATATTAGTTTAGTAGCACTTCACTTAATGTGAGTAGTTTACATTAGTCATTGAATAATAAGTCAGAAGAATAACATAAACATAAAATATTCCTAGCCCTCCAGAGAGTAGTGATGGGTCCGACAGTGTAGATCAGGGGGAAAGGTAAATAAAAAATAAAAATAAATAAATAAGACATCAGGTACACAGCTCAATATGAGTTTTTTCTATAAGGCTGGACCTTACAACTGCTATGTTAACAAGGCTCTTAAACATTGATTTTCCAGAAGCAAATAGTGCAAGTAAATAAATAAACGTCACAGACCTTTGAGGGTGGTATGATTTGCCCAGCGGATCTAGGGCTATCTGCTTTTGTAAGTGGCTCCCCCCCTAAAAATCTTATTAACAAATCCACAGCCACAAAATATGAGATTTATTTGAAATTCTGTTTTAATATTAATTAATCAAAACAGAGAAAAGGCAGTTTAAAGTGTGAATAATGTTGCACATAATCACTACTTTGCTTGTATTGCAGGTTGAGAGTTTTGTGTGTCTTAGTTTCAGCTTTTGTTCTCTGTTCTGAAGCTGACATACAGCAAATGCCCCATCGATATCGTTACTACTTTGTTGTTGCCACGTTTTGTTTTTAAATTTCCATGTACTTGTGTGGAAACAAGGTGGGAAAACACAGCCTTTGTTAAGGTGCTTTTTTTTAAAATAAAGAGCTTTTGCCTTAAAAAAAAATGCAATGCTACGTCACTTGCCTCAGCTTTCGCCTCAGTTTTCACTCGTTTTGACCTTAAGCACAACAATTATCAATGATGGCTAAATATAGCTATGAAAACAGCCTGTGTATAACTTCTTGTTCTGATAAAATAATAGGAGGCTTTGGATTAGCTAATGTTAACATGGACTGTGCACAGGTTGTTAAAAAGCATTTTGAAATGTCAGGTAACATTCATTTCTAGTTGCTTCTATTGCTGATATTTTTGTGGATTTGGTGGGCTTTGTTTTTTTAATAGTGGCAAATGTGTCCCCCCAATGTCAGACTCATTCCTACACCGTTCAAAGCAAATTAATAGTAAAAGTATGAGTGTATTGTGACAGTAGATGACATAGCATGTTATTTCTTAGTTCAGTTTTCCATTTTTTTCTGGATTCAAACGTATCATACCATCTCACTACTGGCTGGTTTAGCAGTGGACGTGCAGAAGGCATGACCACATGTGGAGCCCCCTGGGAAATCATACGACATGCAGCGAGAAAGACTATAAACCTTGTAAATAGTTGGGACTATGTAGTTGAGATGTATATGTGTGTGCTAGACTGCATTGCTGTTTAGTGGTGTAGTGTTGGTGCCTACCATCAAGGAGAGTTGTATGACCTTCAGCGGTGCAATGTTTCCAACATCTCTTGTTTGGCCAAGTGCAAGTGCAAGCTGTGGCTGGTGTCTCTCTCTGGGAAGTGTCTCTATATGAACCAATGAAGAGAAGCTGCGAAACATGTCACCAGCCTCTGACTGTCTACGTTTGGTATTTTAAAACTCTTGCACTTGAATTAAAAGACACCAGTTTAAAACAGCTGCTGAAGTTGCGGCAGTTTCTCATTACAGAAATGAGCAGGCCATGTGAATCCTACTGCTATGAAGCTGAATCATGTTGAAAGGTGAATTATTAAAAGGCATGCAGAAATCGAGAGAATGCTCTTAGACCCCGAGGGGTAAAGCGCTAACCTCAGCAGCATTGTCACAAAACATGCTCACTTGCTCGCCCGGCAGAACCTAGAAACAAAGACAGGGTGAATATTATAAAGGCCTGATTAACATACCCACGGGCACAATCAACCAGGACAAGCAGTGAAGCATAGCCCACAGAACCCCCCAGATCTAAACAAAAGAGTTTAGTTTTGGGGGGATTAGCATCAAAACAGAAACCGAAGTCGTCTCGCCGCTAAAGATGAGACACGGGCTGCACCCGGAGAATCAAAGCGTTGGTACATGAAGGCAGCCGGAGAGATAGATGAGTCATTTTAAGGACTGGTGCAGACCAGCTATTGGTGTGGAGTAATGAATGAATATATGATGTAGCATTAGAGTCTTCCAGCCAGAACTTTCACTGAAGCCTCCAATTCTGTCAATAAGTCCATTTTTAGCAAGACCGTTAGGTATTGACTTTGAGGTTGAGAGGTTGATCCCTGCGATGCTGTCGTCATCCAAAGATATCTGTTTGGCCCCCTGGCCTCACTCTCTCTGGGTGGGTAGGATGACCCTCTCTCTTTCTCCCATCACTCAGTGTGGTTCTAGCTGGTGCTAATAGAGCTGTCCTATAATGTTGCATTAGCAGCAGATGCAGTGTTGCCTTGCATGTCTTGAAGGAAACACATGTTAGTCATAACCCCCACCCTCCAACCTTCAACCCAGAAAGAGTGAAAGGGGGAATTCTACATTTTGGCCTGTACCAAATTTGTATTAGGGTATTCAGTGCTGCTTTGAAAATTTGTCAAGTCTTTATCATTTTGTAAATTTCTACTTATGGTACGCAACCTAAAGTATGATCAGATCGTCATTTGAATCATAAAAATAGATAAAGAGGACCAAATTACACAAACAGAAAAAGTAAATAGTTTTTCATAGATTTATTGAACAAAGTAATTGAACATAAAAAGTTGTTTGATCTATTAATCTAGTGTCACGAGTTAAATTAAGGTTTGATCATATTTTAGGTCACATTATGTAGAAATTCACAAAATGATAACAGTTTACAAACTTTAAGGCAGAACCGAACAACCACTGACAATATGTTGATAAAGATGATGGAATTATGATAGAATTTGGATTTGTTTTGTTTGGCAAAATGAAGAAATGCATTTGTTAATGTTTTTATTTCTTGGAAACAAACAGACTCAAAGCAGTGCAGACTCAAACCACAGTACATTAAATGTAAATGCAGCTCACTGCATAAATGACTATGTATTTGTGTACTTACATCAGAATAGTGAATCCATAGTGATAACTTGCAACTTCTAGAGGTTAAACCATGCAACTGTATCTGCTTAGGCACAAAATAAAGAAAGAAGAACCTTTTAATACACATCACAGTATTTATTTTATTTCTGGTGTATATCTTTACTTTACCTGAGCAGCGTGTTTACTAGGTAGGAGTCAGTTGTTGTTCTTTCTCTTCTTTATATTTTTTCACCTTTCTTGAGGTGGTCTGCAATTACGTGAAATAATAATTATTTCACCAAGTGGGTTCCCACACACATTTAGAGTCGTGTACAGTACAGGCTTCGCCGGACCCTTCCAATTCGCTGTCAGACAAAACTCATTATCATGCACAGTAACCTTTGCTTCACAAGGTCAGGCTTCAGGGCTGCTGGGGAATCCAGAGTTCATCCTGCTTCCCTCCTCTACTCCTACATCTCTCCCTACCCACTCTGGCGGATAATTAAGTCAACTGTTTGCAGAGGAAATGGCATCGTTCTTGGTTTTATTATAATTGGCCCATCTGTCATTCCATAAATAAAGCTGATCGACTCAGTGTGCAGAGAAGGAGCAAGTGAGGGGCTGGGCACTAAGCATTCAGGGACGATAGAGGAAATAACACCCCCCTTCCCCCCACACCCCCACCAAGCCATGCCGAACCCACCCCCACCACACACACACACTCACACACACACTCACACACATACATCACCACCACTAACACCTGTCATCCCATCAGTCTTGTTCTTTTATAGCATGCCTTCCATAGGGTGCAGAGAGATAGATGATAGATAGATAGATAGATGCTGAGATGGTCTATATTATGTTAGATTTTCTGTGACTTCTCAGGTTAACATCTACAGATATGAACTAAGACCCAATAAATAAAGTAAAAAAACAACTGAATTCAGCAGATTATACATATATTTTGTTTATGTAGTTAATTAATTAAGACTAATTAAGAGTCTCTTCATAATCATCATTAATATGTCTTATCTTTCTGAAGACCTGCTGAGTGTTCATGTTAAATGGATCACTCATAATATACAGCTTTAAAACAATTACAGAACACTGACACAATGTATGGTTCATAGGAAGATCCCTTAAACTCATAAAGGACATTATATATCTTATTTAAACATTATGTAAATATTTTAAATGTTCTCTACACTCACAAATCTCTTTTTCACACATGGTTCCTTAGGAAACCCAGAGAAATTCTCATTTGGCTCAGCCATCTAACCAGTCCTTTATTAAATCAGGTGAGCTGATGATGTAATTGAACAAAGCTATGACTGGAGTGCACCTAGAACTGGATTCTTCTGATGAACATGTTGGTAACATTTAATGTCTTTATGGTAATTTGTAATTACGTTCATCTTATATAGTCATAACAAATGATTTTACCTTTGTTTTCACTGCCTAAGACTTGTACACAAAATAAACAGAAGCCTAATTACACTCGCTTTATACATATTTACACATACAGTGCAAATACATCAGTGCAGAGACTTGAGAAAGCGCAGGAGACATTAACAGAACAGATTCACATGTGAAGGTGCAGCCAACAAAGGAAATGCAGAACCATTTACAGAGCACAGAATGAATGATAAATACATACATGGTGTGACTCTAATTAATTATTGTGGGTTATTGAATTACTCCCAGCAAATGACTGGCAACGTGCCAGTTCCCCCTTTTCAACGCTGACAATTAAAGCATTGAACTTCAATTTGATATATTATTTGCAGATGAAAGCAAGGTATTACATTAACAATATCTATTCATGTTCTGCTCACAAATACTTTCTGATGTAGCTCCTGTGGCGAGGTTGAACACGCTTTACAGAACATTGGCAAGAATCCTTTTTAACCTGATGTGAAATTGTAGAACACTTACTTTAAAGGTTAAATATGTGCTTTTCTGTATAAAACATTTCAAATTTAGCTTAAATTAGCAATAGAACATGCAGAAATAACAGTTTTAACTGGAGGTCAAAAACTTATATGTATTGTGTTGCAGAGATGACTATGGAAGTTAATATGCAAACCAGCTAGCCCTGGTCCATCCTCTCTTGTAATACCACTTTGCACCTCAAGAGGTAATACAGAGTCACTAGTCCAACATAGTGAGTCAAATCAGTCCAACATGAGAAGATGAAGAAGTAGTATTATACTGACAGCATTTTCTAGTCTCTTGTAAAGCATGGTGAAGGTTCTGCTCCCTGTTTGTTAATTTAAGGACAAGCACCCAATGAAAGGAAGAGCAAGTGCGACAATTATAATGGCCGCTGCCGCCCACGCTTGGTACTTTCAGCAGCAAGCAGAAGAAGCGTCATAAATAGAAGCAAAACAAAGTTAACACTGGCGTTGCTTTCCACTGCTGGAGACAGTTCTTGGCAAGAAAAGGGATGAAGTTTGACTGTGCATTTCCTGGTGATATGTTGCCCTTTACTATCTGGAGTATGAATTCAACAGACTGCATTATCTCACAAATCCCCCCTTTAAATTCACTATGAAATGATGTCAGGTAGAAATGTAGGTTGCACTTTATGTTTATGGTCTCCTAGTGATGCTATTAAAGTTAGATATATGAGTTTAGGAGTGAGTTTAGGTTGAATAGAATCTACTAGCAGCAGAGAAGGAAGATCATTTTTAACATAATTTCACAATTTGAAGGACAAGTATTTGGAAATTAGGCACAATCCTAGTTCCAGGTCTTGGAGCCCCTCAAAAATCTGGCAGGGGCGATATCTCCCCCCTGGACAACCTAACAAGGCCAAACTGGATGTGATAGTAATAAAGGACAGGAACGTCAGAGCATTGGTGTCTGAAAGCTGAAAGGGATAGTCAAGTGGAGTCACTTTAGAGACAAGTGTAGGCCAGGAGTGTAGGAGTAATGAATGAATAACATAGTATTAGAGTCTTCCCGGCAGAACAAGGCTTCCATTTTATGTGCATTAAAAATAGTTAAATGTTAGATGAAGAGATGTAGATGTTAGTTGAGCATCTACAAGGCAATTACAGAGGACTATCAAAACACTGTTGCTGAGTTATTGTTACTAACTGAAACAGCAGGAAGAATGAACTGTGCCACTATGCTAATGTCAACTGGATTGCAGCAACAGTAACTACACTATATCTATTTAGTCAGTGGTATGTAATAAGCCACTCTAAATGTAGCTGTTTTAGGAAAATGTGCACTATAAATTGTCATTAAATAGCATCACTTAAATAACCCTTTATGACACATTTCTTAAGAGTGTATGTGAAAATGAGGAACACTTTAAGGTTAAAAAGAAATGAAGAACTAATATATTAGATATGCTATTCTACATGCTTTTAAACTAATCTAAATAACAATTTAAACTTAATTAATAAATAATACAATGTTAAATTAATGTTAAACTAATGACGGACAAAGAAGTCGTTTAGACTTCAGTTTACTTCAGATCTCATACATCAGCAATAGTAGAAGTTGATAGAGCTGCATAATCGCCACAAAACCAACAAAGTAACAATCACAGAACAAAAATCTCTTTTAATGTTTCAATGAAAGTACAAGACATGTTTTCATCCAAATAGTGTTTCCATTTTCAAACCAGTAAGCAGTGAATTTACATCTTACAGACTTATTAACTTTACTTCAGCCATAATGTAAAAAATGAAACAGGTCTCAGAGTTTAAGCCCAAGTTAGACATGCTACTCTGGGAGACTGTAAAAGAACTGACCGTTGACAGTTTGTTGTGCAGTTAATTTCCAAAGCATGTTATTTACAGCTACAGATGATGTTAGCCTGCTGTATGCTGTGCGTTAAAGCTTAGCACTGCCATTAAAATTATCTTGATGGTCTCATTTTGTTAGTGAACTTGACTTTAAGTGACTTACACATTTCTTTGAAAAATAGCTCCTCATGTCCAACTTCTTCTGTTTTGCTTCCATCCTCTTACACAGTGAGTCTCGCATATGACTGAAAAGTTTTCCATCCATTTTTGACTGCTAACAACCAAACGTAGCAACAGAGTCTCACGTGACAACAGCGAAAGGCACAGCCAATCAAAATGGCCATATGTGTTACAGGAAGGTAGGACTTGAATAGAGAATGTGATTTAACCCCTTCTGCGCCTCTAGGTTAATGAGACGTTGATGGGTTTTTTTTGAGGGGATCAAATTATTGGTGGGGACAGTTCAATAATCACTGGACATTGATGGGGACACAACACTTCCATCCATGCTAATTCTATGCCCTTGCTGTTATAAGATGTCACTGTTGTAACAAGTCAGCGTATGAAATGATTAACTGTGAATGGCATTATTGAAAAGTGGAAGTATTTAGGAGGCACAGCAACTTAAGTGATCAAGTGTGAGACCCCATAAAGTTACAGAGCGAGGCTGCTGAGTGCTGAGACGCATAGTGTATAAAAGTCTCCAACAGTCTTCTGACCCAATAACTGTAGAGCTCCAAACCTACTCTACCATAAACATTAGCACATAAGCTGTACATCACTGTGTCCCAGTACACAAAACAAGGACTGGTAGGTTGAGTTTAGTGTGGAAGAGCTTGACCAGTCCTTTGCAGAACTCTTACCTCAACCCCATCAAACACCTTTGGGATGAAATACAATGGAGATGCTCTTCTGGATGAATGGGCAAAAATTCCCAGATATACTTTAAAATCTTGTAGAAAGTCTTCCCTGAAAAGTGGGAAGAGAAGACCAACTCCATATTAATGCCTATGGATTAAGAATGGGATGTCATAAAAGCTCATGTATGTATAATGTGTATGCGTCCTTATACTTTTGTCCATGTGTTGTATAAAGCTCTTAAATTTACTTTATCCAGAACCTCCAGTGAACCTACACAAGCCTTTTAAGTTTCTTATGTAATGCAGTGATGGTAAAATAATGTCCAGTCTAAAAAAATACTTTTTTAGGAGCTATTTTACCTTCGAACACCCTTTATGAATCCCTACAGTGTGAAGGGATAAAACTAAAGACTAAATTTCAGACCAAAACTTCATCACATCACTGGCATAAGCATTTCACAATATAACTGAGGGTGGATTCAGACGTGGTTGTTTTGTTCCACTGTGAACAATTCTGACTTTTAGTTTCTGTAGAACACAGCATTTGACAGGAAAACACACTGAATTATTTTGTTAACATATTAACTAATTAATTATGTAGAAATTTAGAAAAATCACTGGAGTTCCCCTTTAAAGGTTTGTCCTACATTTGTAAGCCAAGAAGCATTTAGGAAGCTTCACTTTCCGAAGTGTACAGGCACGTGGTTGAATGTGGAGGATGTGGATTAATTTTACGCTCTTCTTTACCTTGAGGAGTTTACATAGGTGGGCGACAGCATCAGAAAGATAAGCCGTAGTGCTTTGAGCGAGGGGGACAGCAGAGGGGCTGCAGGTAGCTTTAGTCTTCAGATACACACCAGGCACCCGAGTGACTGGGCTGTTTCATTGCCATGGTAACTGGCCATTGATCTGTGGAGTTGTGAAACGGAGGGGGAGTGGCAGTGACAGAGAAAGAGACAGTGAGCTTGTCATCATGACAGGAAAAGAAGCAGAGGCAGAGAGAGAGGAGAGAGAGAGAGAGAGAGGAGCCAAGGATAGACAGAGCTGTTGGAGAGAGAGGGGAAGGAAATTAAGAAGCAGACTGAGAGGAACAGAAAAAAGGTAGTAGCTAGAAAGACAGAGAGCAGGAAAAACCTAGATGTGTCTTGGCTGGATGTATGGTTCTGGGGGTGGCACATTGCCATAGGAGAAACATTTTGGTTTCCTAAAGAACCGTTCAGTAGAGAAAGCCTGCTTTTGTGAATGAAACGTTTTGGTGTGAGGTCCGCTCTGTAAAATAAATATAGAACCTTGAAAATCCTTTAGACCTTTTAAATTTTCCTGAAAAGCAGATATCTCTTTTTCAAACTTGGTTCTTTAGGGAACCAAAAGATGTTCCTCTATGGCATCACTCATAGAACCCTTTGTGCTAACTCCTTTTACATTATTAAAGAGCCTATACATTATGCGGAGGATCTTCAGACCTTTAAAATGTTCTTTAAAATCTCTTTTTTAAACACGGTTCTTTTAGTAATTTAAATCTAAAGGCTTGTGCAGTGGACACTACACATGATGCATGGCTTGGTGCGCTTCTTTTCTCTGATATGCTAATCGCTCTGAAATGAGGTACATCTGGACTCATCAGACCACATGATCTTTTCCCACTGTCAGTCCAATCTTTGTGTTTTGTAGCAAGTTATAGACTTTATTCCACTCAGTCTCCCTAATAAGTAGTTTCCTATGGCCACAAAGCTGTTTGGTAATAATCCTGTGAGTACTCGACACATTGTGCGTGTGGACGTGGTCTTACTTTATTATTAAACACCAGTCAGATTCACCAAGTGTTTAAGTAAACTTTAATCATGGTCAATAATTTTTTCTAACCACGTTTCTAGTGCAGTGTTGATGGCTGACCACTATCTTTTCAGGATTTTGTTAAACAGTGGACAATTTTTACACAATTCCCATCATTGCAGCTTCTCCTTTAATGTTGTCCTTGTTTGATGCAGGCCAATAATTTGACCTTCTTTTCCACAACCGCAGGATACATCTTCCCACATGGTTGTTTAAGAATTTGGAAGCTACTCATGGTATCCATTAGAGTTAAAAGACTGAAACATAGTAATCACTGTAGTAATTATGCAATCAGGGGCTCTTACAAATTTTCACATTTAAATCAAATTTGTGTACAGTGTATAGAAATGGCGGTGCAGCTGTCTGTGTGTTCTTCTAGGGGCCAGAAGTGGAGAAACAGCATCTAAAAGGTAAACCTGTAAGGACAAAAAGAGCATGTTAAGTAGAGCTACAGCTAAAGGTACCCTTACTGGTAAAAATGAAGAAATGTTCAAAGAAATACTAACTACCCTGTTTTTTTGGGGGGGGGTTTTTGATAATGGATAAGTGTAACAGTAATTGAATGATGTAACCCCCTTTTTGCTATTCTGGTTTAGTCCAGACTCGATTAGGGTGGGGTCAAGTGTATAAAGTAATACTTGGAGGGTTACGAGTGGTCTTAGCTGCCTCAGGGGAGCCTATATGTGTGGCTTTCTGTCTGGCCTTGTGGTTTCCAGACTAGTAAATGATACAGGTTGAGCAGTAGTCTGTTCGCGAAAGCGACTGCAGGAAATTGGCTGAGGAGTCAGTAGAGTCACTGTAGCAAAGACTCTTGAGATTGTAAATGCTTTCTTTGAGTCAGATGTATGAATCCTTAAGAAGGAGAGCACTTGAACTTACCTGGATGTGTATGTGCAATCTGTCCAAGGCAAACGCAGATCTCTTTTCCTGCTCAAAGCCTCACACTATCCCACCACACACACTTCCAAGACATGGTTTTAAAAATGCATGTGACTGGCTAAGCCCCTTCCCAGGTATATTGATAAAATAAGGTTCCTGAACTGCATGCATGGGTATGTGGATAAATACCAGGTATAGGATAGATTACATGACTGAGGTTAAAAAGCCCAAGGTATGCATTACATACTATTAAACACACTGAAGATGTTCAGGTTAACATCAGATACAAGAGTCTGGCAATAATAAATCTTTTGGACTGTGAACCAAGATTAACAGCAGAATAGAAATATTTCACTTCTACCAGAGAAGGCAACAACACAGTTAATTTGTTTATTATTACTAATATTATCATTATTATAAACAGTAAAAGCAGCAAAAACATTTGTTTCTGGATCATTTCTATTGGTCTTTCATTGAAACATGAATGTAAGTACATTTCAGTGATTAAAATGTATATTTGCATTTTCAAAAACCCACATAAAGTGCACTGAACTGTTCAATATTTATTTATCAACAATTAAACTGGAAACCTAACAAAATATATACTATACTAAGTCTATAAAGTAAATACTGACTTTACTCTATATGACTGAGAAGTAATGTGTGGCTATATATATTGAATAAGGTAACATTTCAAGTAACTAATCATCATATCTGCTGCTGCTAGTTCCCCTCCACGCCAGCAGAGTTCTTACTCACCACAATACTGGGCTTGTAGTTATTAACAATCTTTTTTCAGTCCAAACATTTAAAGTAGACCTACTTCCTCTTTTAAATATTTGACTGTGTTTGAAATAGCATACTTTGTACTGTATACAGCATACTGCTACAGTGTATCCTGCATGCAGTTCTTCAGCAGTAGCATACTCTACAGTATCCAGTATGCAACACAAGCTGTGTGCCATATTACAGGAAAGAGCCATGACTAGCCTGACAGTCAGACGCAGCTCAAGCTCCACCCCATTTTGTGCAGCCATCCCATCGCTGCTTATGCCAGGATCAAACTACACAATAGTCTTTCACAATGGTCACCATGTCAGACTAGCACCATAACCTCTTGCAGTGTCTTGGTCGGGAGAGTGGCAACACTGCACGTTTGGCGTCGACCAATCACAGTTCATGTTCTTGTGTGAGATCTTGCTAGGAAGAGTCAAGAAACTGTCAATCATGGCTACAGGAGTGCTAGGTGTAATGCTGGTGGTTTTGTATTCTGAAAAGAAAAAGAAAAGAAAGAAACTGTGGATACACTCCTGAGTGTCACAAAGAGGACTGACTGTATGGGCTGCCTGTCCTTCCTCGGTTTTGTTGTTCTATCTGACAGCTGCAACAGCAGCATCCCTGTTTCTCCTCACCATATTTACATATGTACACCAGAGAGCACTCTGTTCTCCTATTGGTCAGCGTCAAGGAACACACTGTAAGATATGTCAAACTAGGCAGGAAGATGCAAAAACTTTTCCTTGGGGTGCCATAGGGGTGTCTCGGATGCCACATCACTGTTCTTTGATTGTCATATTACGTGGCCCATTCCACATTCCTGATGCTCATATTTGGGACAGACACTAGAAATTGGTTGACTGAATGAATGTAGTTTGGTCCCTGCATTAGTGACCATTGCTATATGCAGTCTAAAACTAGTTACATTCATTGTGGTTGCCTGCTTTGTTCTTCATTTGAAAGAAGAGGTAGAGCAGGTTCTAGCATAACCGCTAGCCTTCTGAGTGAGCTTACTTAAGCTGAGCACTGCAGTGTATCTCAGTTTTTGTCTATTTCTATGTGTGAATGTCATGCTGTGTGAAAATCTCATGATGATTGGACCAACAGAAATGCTCCAAAATCCACTGCAATAATAATCCAGGGAATGCACATTCACAGAATGCTGGCATAGTTGCGAGCATGAACCACTGACTAATGCAACACACGGCTAGCTAGTTAGATAGCTTACTAAGACTCTCTATGTTGCTCAGACTTTAAGACAGAGGGGGGGAGCCGATTGGTTAGGAAATGCTTACTGGGAGGTTCTGCTGCTGAAGTCGACCCTGGCATTCACAAAAATCCCTAATATCTCCAAGAAATCCTTTAACACCCTTCACTCCAACTAATAAAGTAATAGAACAGCCCTAAAGCCCTAAAGAAAACAGGGGCTCATATGTTCTTCTTTGGTCCCGCAACTCTGAGCCTTGTTTTTTTTTCGTGTATGCCTACTCTGGTTATGACCTTGGTCCTCCCTTCACCGTTTGAGCACTGGATCCTGTTTTTGGACTCTTTGCCTGATTCTGTATGATGTATTGCCGGTTTCGAAACTGCCCAGAATAACTTATGTCTCTGCCTCCTGCCAAATAAACTGTACTTGATTCCAAACGTCTGTGGTGGAATAGACGATTACAATCATGAAGTATCCACACAATGCAAGGTAAACGGCAACTGGTTGTTTCGAATGATGTTTATAAGCAAATACGTAGTTGCACAGTCGCAAGGTTGCAATTTGTCGGCGTGTTACAATGTGTAGCTGTCAAGAAGATGTTATTGAGAGACAGGATGTTTGCACTAGATCACTGAATGTGAACATGAGAGATGCAGAGTGAAGGTTTATGGGTTTATGAGTCTGAATTTGTATGTGTGATTACTTGGATTGTGAAAAGAAGAATACGCAACCAACTTCCTAGCATAGAAGTATCACTGCAGAGATTTCTCAAAAGGAATGGAAGCTGTTAAAAAGAATGGACAGACTAAATACTAAGGATTTAGTGTTGAAAATGTTTTTTGCTTATCATGAAGCTGAAAAACTGCTACCTAAATAAATGAATTCTTGTCAATGACTTTTGCGCAGTCAGGGAGAGAGGTGCAGGCAGAGTTTTCATTTAACACAGAAGTCAACCGGAATAAGATGTGGGAAGTGGGAAAAACATGATGTTCAAAAGCCAAATAAACCTCCAGAAAATTTCCAAAGCAAATGAATCCGATAGGGCAAAATCTTCAGAGCATAAGAAAGCAGGAGATACAAATCTATGTAGATTCACTACCAGAGAAGATAGAGAATACCAATGTCCTAGAAATGCCATTCAGCTAATGCGGAAGGCAGGACCTCGCTCTGTGTTTGAACTGGGAGGCTTATGTAGTTCATGAACTAGCAGACTAATGAGCAGCAGAAGATAAATTAGGGCGGGGCTAGTATTCAGTTGACCAGATACATTGAAAGCTGATTGTTGACTCTGTAGGACAGTGGTTTCAACTCTTAACTGATACATTTAGGCTCAACCCATAATTGTGCCCTTACAGAGCAGGTTGATAAGCTGGAAAAGCTTTACAAGACAAAACGTGGTTTCAAAACAGTAAACTGAAAGTCCTGTTAATCCATGAAGCTCTGCACTGCCTAAGAAACAAAATTTTGAAAATACAGTATTCCAGCACTGGAGGAGTGAAACAGCCCATGCAGAGCTGAATTAACGCCTACAGTGATCATTTGAAATCCAGCTACATGCAAATGAATGCTGTAAGAGTTAATTTAACGCTGGGGACTGTACGTGCAGGAACATCCAGATGGACCCTGACAGTCGCATGGAATGAGGTGGATGGGAACTTGCTTGACATTTGATGCTGACATGTTTCGCTGTGAAGAAGATTATTGCCGTGCCGATAAGGAGTCGCTGCGAGGTCAGTCTAATTCTTGGCTGAGATAAAGGAGTGGGGCTGTTGGCGGGCATCGGAGGTCTCTGTAGTCGACTGATAAAGCTGCACCTGTGGGCCTGAGGATGCCTACATCTTGGTGGAGAGGCAAAGATAACAAAACAGGACACTGTGGTGGATCCAGCATATTCAGGTCAGCTATTTGTAAATGAAATTAAGGCATGTCCGAGTCCAATGGCTGTACACTGTACACAGTCCTCCTGCACACAAGTGAAACATTGAGCAGGTTACTTTGTAGCTTGGATTGCACCTTCATAATATAATAGTATGTGCTAGTTTGCTGTGTTAAGCTCTTCATAAAAGTGGCTTATGCAGTGACTGTAATACAATCAATCTAACAATTAAGTCATTAACATTTAGCTGATATTTTCCTTCTTTTGTTTTAATTTCCTTATTAGATTAGCAACCGCATCATTAATGCTTTGTGATTGGTCACACCTTGGGCTCTATCAGACAAACAGTTCTGACAGAGAACAATAGTACCTAACCACTGTGCTGACACATGCTGGATGCATAAAGATGTTCTGTTGCCGTTATTCATTACATTTGCTGTTCAATATAAATATGATTTAAAAGACAAATTTATTGTGTTATCGTAATCTTGTTTAATGCATGATGGTGTTTGCATGCCTCAAAAACATTGGCTGATGTTGTATTACATCACTGTGCACTAGCAGGAGGGGGAAATAATATTAACTACTAATATCAGTTTCACCGACCTCTTTCTCAGAGCCCCACCAATCATTAAGAGAAAGCTCACAGCTAGCTCGTAGATCTTCCCTGATACTGCTTCACTCAGAATCATCACAGTATGGATGAAAACTGCATTATGATTTCAGATGTTGACTTTAAAGCTGCACTATGTAAGATGTTTTGTTAAAACAGAAAGATCCAGCATTAATGAGTCAGGAGACAAATACATGCAGTATGGTTTCTGTGTGCTGTTGTGAGTGACTCTATGAGGCATAAAATAAGTCATTTAGGAGCCAGTTTACACCTTGCATTAACATGTTTAGTGTCCAGATGGTATCTGGATAAACTTTGGTCAGACTCCATCCATTTTCTCAGTTAGCACATGAGCTCAGTTACAGAGCTAATAAACCAAGTTATTGTGTTTGTTGCCTGATATTTAAGGTACACTTGCATCTGTTGATTACTACACATATATTGAAATGACATGTTTTCTACTTAAATAAGCACCTATTTGCATATATTACAAAGAAATCTAGCCTTTGCATGTCAGAATTAAAATATCTATTTATTTGTGAGGATACATTCCAGAGAACAGATTTCGATAGAACAGATAGAACAGATAACTGAAATTGTATTGGTTGATGTTCAATCAAGAAAACACTATTATTATAATAAATATTATATATAATTGTTTTCAAGTCAGTTTTTGGTATATGATCTAGTATAAATCCAATGTTGAACAATATATTAGAAATCCCTCTGTAATATCATTATGGTTAGGAATGAACATGGTAAATTTCATTGAAGACATTTATTGCAGATGTTGAGGTTTTTCTGGCTCTGGATGTAGCTGATGTACCTAATGAATCTTTCAGTGATATGTGACACAATGTGGTCTATGCGGAGCTAAGCCTTTGATAAAGTTGTTAACTTTTGGGTGTATTAATAAAGTGAGTAATGGTTTTAGTGTGTTTATATAACCCTTTCCAAGGTTTTTCTCATAATATCTCAGTATTATTTGCAGTTATCATCTAATACCCCCTTTGACTACTCAGTACTTCATTAAGGTAAATTAAATTGCTGGTGAAGGAATTGAATAAATTTATTCAACGTCTGGGGCGTCCAAGAGAAATCTGGAACCTTCTTCCAACTGGAGTACAAGATATTATCTACTTCTTCCATAATACGATATTCACACATATTTGTATTGCATACAAGCCTATTTACAACTGTTCTAATGATGTCTGGTGTTCTTACTGGTTACTTACTGAGTTTAAAAGCTTACGATGTTTGGACAGTAGTATATATTTCAGATTGTAATATCTCGCCTTTGGCTAATAAAAATAGGACAAACTTTAGCCATCAGGTTATTTGTTTGTAAAGAATTCGAAGTGATCACCACTCCTAATATATGCATATTCCACAGCATATTCCCCAATTATGGCAGCAGGGCACTTTGCTGGAGGTATCCTAACCCCCCCCGTTGCTCTCTGGGGTGCATTTAATTTGCCATCTTGAATGGACACCAGTGGATTACTGTGCTCAAGAAGCTGTGAAATCCCTTTTGAGACCTTGAACAACCCGGATCACTGGCGTGTGCCCCTCCTGCGGTGACTCCGAAGGGCGAAGTATCTTCTCTGAATACCAACATAGAGCCACCACCACCCCCCACCCCCACCTCCCAACACCCCACCCTTCAGCTCACCACTACTAAAGCTCAGTATAAGAGGGAAAACCTTAGGAGGCCGTCTGGTGTTCGGCTTCCGCGCCTAGCGGAGCTGTCCACTTTATGTGAAACGTCCAGCCCACCTGGAGGAGCAATTTACTCTGACAGGCTTCAAGACAAGACCTGATTTGGTGAAGTGCCGTGTAACTCGCCCTAACAAAGTGTCATAGCTGCTAGTGGCCCACGTCTGTTAGAGGCGAGGCGTCCGCACGCTCCTTCAAAGCAGGAATTACATGTCTTTGACACTGTGTGGAGGAATGAGCGCATCAAGGCTCGCTGAGATTACTAGAACGCCACCCTCTCACCGGGTGAGCTCAATAGAAGCATCCTTCCAGAGCGACCCCGATCATTTAAGAGTGATTTCCCATCTACGGGAACACGGCAAAAAATGGTAAATAATAAGGGGTGCGCCTTGCTCTGCAGCAGGAGTGGTTTTAATAAGCCTTTGAGTGTAATCAGCGTCTTCGCCAGTGCCTGCCTCCATATAGCCGAGCATGATTGTCCGCCAGGGACATTGATTTATGAGGGCAGCCGCGGCAGAGGCAGCAGCAGCTTCTTGCTTGATTACATGGCTGCCCGCAAATGCATGCAGCAAACAGATATTAAATCAACGGGGCTTATTGCGATGACACCGCACTGAGGAGAGTGTGGGCGAGTGGTGTCTGCTGCTCAGCATTAAAGCTTTTCATGGGGGTGGGCATATTACATTTTCAAAGGTTTAGATGAGTTAGCCAATACCATCCCCGCATGAGGATCATCGCATGTCATGACCCAATAAACTGTGATGTTGCTCGTGCTGTCCGAGGTGAACATAGTAGTGCACTCATATAGTACGGTTATTAAAGTCCAATAATCAAGTCATTCGTTTTTCAGGAGACATTTGTGAGGAAGTTAGACAGATAATGATGTGTTTGTCTAAGAAAAATGAAAAACAAAGGAAAATAAGTGGAACAATAACAAGAGTTTCTAAAACTAAAACTAAAAATCAGTAAAGGAGCAACATGTATGATTTTCAGTCTAAAACATTTCAAAATTAAACTAAAATTATCAACAGAACGTGAAGAAACAACCGGCTATGCATCATGTTGTAGAGATATATACTGCAATTTGTATGCCAGGCCAACACTAGCCCTCATAATACAACTTTGTACCTAAAGAGGTGATAGTGAGTCAATGTAGCATTGGACATTATAAAAATGAGAGGATGAAGAAGTAGCATCGCTGCCCCAATGCCATTTTCTAACCTCTTGTCATGTTGAAGGTCCTGCTCCCAGTTAGATCATTCAGAGACAGGTAGCCAAAGACCATTATAAGGAATGCCACTGCCCACTTGAGTCAAGAACCCACATTCAGCCATGCACAACAACAAAACAAGAGTTAACAGTGTTGTGTGTTTACACCACTGAAGACCCTCTTGGCGAGTAAAGAGATTAGGTTTGATGCTTGATTCCTTCTAGACTAGTAAGAAATGAAGATGGAGGAGGAGGAGCTGTGCATTTTGTGGTCATATGTTGCCCCCTAATGAATTCAACTGGTTGCATCATCTTACAAATTGATCCTTTAAAAGATACAGATAAACTGGGATTTAAAGACCTGGTAGACCAACAAAAGATAAACAGGACTTAAATCTTTCATAATTAAAAGATAAGAATAAAACTACGCTCCACTCTTGCTTTCATTCTAAAACAAGTCCTCAGATGTTTCTGTCCATCCTTCCACCACAAGAAAGCTACTCAGCACTGTGGCTCTGAAAGGATGTGTAGCTGTTCAAGAAGCTCTTACTTAGCAAAAATATGAATGAATGATGGAAAATCAGAACAATGGATTATTGCCCATGCCAAAGTCTAGACCCTAATATCACTGGATTACTTGGATTTTGAGAAGCAGAAAATGAAAACTTCTAAGACTAAGCTTGTGGAAATATATTTCTGCGGATTTCCTGCCGGTCTGCGCAGGTTTGGTGGTGGTTTAGCTGGTCATGTCTGCATAATCGTGCTGGTTGATAAGCATACATATGTTGGTTTTGCTGTCTGTACAGTTTTTTTATCTAGCAATAGTAATAAAGGCAAAGAATGGACACACGGAATACTGGACATTAGTCGGCCACGCCGTACATAAGCAAGGCTTTTGGCTAACAACTCACTTTATTCTCAGCTCACGTCAGCATGCTTTCAGCTCCCAGCAGTTCCTGTTCTTGCGCATATCAACACAGTCAGCAGGCTAGCCCTGCCTTTACAGTAAAAGTCCTTATAGAATAAACCCTGAGAAAAACTGTAGAAGAATATACAAAAAAACATGCACCACATTTTCTGAACACACTAAAATATTATATATTTAATTGTTGAGGCTTCCACTGCTCAGCCGTTATGGTATTGTATCTACACACTGTCCATTGTGTTAGCACTGCTTACAGACTGTAGACGAATTACATCTAATTTGTTGCAAATGTTGTTTATCCCATTTTACCTTCTTTTATGGTCAGGACCCCTATAAGACCACCACAGAGCAGGAACTATTAGGGAGGTGGGTCATTCTCAGCAATGCTGTGACACCGACATGGTGGTAGTGTGTTAGTGTGTGTTGTGCTGGTATGAGTTGATCAGACACAGCAGTGCAGCTGCTGGAGTGTTTAAACACGTCAGTGCCACTGCTGGACTGAGAATAGTCCACCTACCAACAACATCCAGCCAACAGGGTCCTGTGGGCAGAGTCCTGTGACCAATTATAAAGGACTAGAAGATGACCAACACAAACTGTGCAGCAACAAATGAGGTGGACCGTGAGTGGACAGTGTTTAAAAACTATGTCTGATCCACTCGTACCAGCACGACACACATTAGCACACCACCACATCAGTGTTACTGCCATGCTGAGAATGATACACTACCCAAATAATATTCACACTCTGGTGGTTCTTTGGGGGTCCTGATTATTGAAGATCAGGGTGAAGGAAAGATTAACAAAGTGTACAGAGAAACAGATGGACTACAGTCTATAAGTGTAGAACTACAAAGTGTAGCTGTATTGTAAATAGAGCTGATAAAATGTGTGTAGATACAAGAAGATAGTTTTAATATTATGGCTGATCGGTGTATGTTTCCTGATGCTGAACAACTTGTACCTGGTAGTGATTTTACTGGGATTTTACTGAAGTCTCGGACTTGTACACAGTACTGTACTTGTCAATATATATGTATGTGATTGTGTTAAAAACCAGAAAACAAATATGTTGTGGACATTCCCATCAGTTTTTGAGTCATGTGACCTGTAACACTATATCGGACCAGCAAGAACCAACTATGGATTTTAGAGTTAGCTTACTGACGACATGGCTTATAATGAAAGATTACCCACTCGAGCGGGCTAACTGCCCACAAAGCACAATTTCTACACGGAACAAACAACAACTACAACAGGAGGCAGGCGAAGTTTTGATCGATGTAGCCTACAAGCCAGAACCTTTTTCTTTCCCATGTCCATCCCGAAGTACAGTACATGGTGGAAAAGAAAGTGAAAGGAGGTGAAAAAAAAAATGTGAGAGGAAAAGGGAGCAAAAGTGAGCGAGAGAGAGAGAGAGAGAGAGAGAGAGAGAGAGAGAGAGAGAGAGATACACTGCTCCTCTCACTTTAACGCTATTAATGAGGTTCTGGGCATTAAACTTTAAAATATGTAAGCCATAAATAATTCACAATCTCTTCCCGTCCCTGCTGAGAGAGAGAGGATGGGCGAGGGCGCGATTTCAGCAGTGTGGAGCCAACAAACAATAGGTGGGCCAGTTCAGTGCCATCACGCGCTAATCTCCTCTAAATTGATGAAATTCTCACTCGTGCATTTTTCACACTATATATCAGCTTGCCTAGTCGCTATTAACCTGGCCTGGCAGCAGTCGATTGATGCTTCTCTGGCTTGGGTCCTGTCCTAGTTTTGGGTCAGCGGTTAGCGAAGCCAAATGGCAGCATCTCGCACTCACAGGAGGTAATGCAGGACATTTGGAAGACAATATGCTAAGATCAAACCTCTCGTATGAAAAGAGGACGGAAAGTACAGACGCGTATGCTCATAATAGCATGAAAGCAAAAAAGGCCTTTTGAAAATACTTCAGAGAGCCTAGCTTTCTTCTGGTAGACCTTTTCTCGAATGACACAGTGCCATCCTGTGGTCGACAAGCAAAATGCACCACCCCTTTTAAGCTGGGAGGTTTGGGGACCAGCTGCAGTGCTGTTTCAGCCCTTTGATGCACAACCTGGGTCAAAAGTGACCCAACTGAGATTTTATTGTCTATATCTTTGCAATAAAATAATTCCATCATTAGATCTTCCATTAATTTCCCCAATTTACTTGTTTTTGATCGTCACACATCCTTATTTCCATATAATTATTATTTATTTTTAAAATAAAAATCATTTTTGTTTCTGTACCCTTTTAACACACATGGGTCAAAATGAACCTTTATGTATTCATTATGAAATTTGATAGGAACAACTGACATTTGCGGTCAGGAACATATTACAAAACTAATTTTGTTCATGGAGTAAATAATTAAATAGAATTAAAATAGGTCAAAAACAAAATTTTAATGAACATTTAATGAACATAAATAATGAAATAAACTGATTTCAGTAGATATACCAAATAGATACTCAGCAATACATAAAATAACATAGGAAATGAATATGCATCAAGTTTGAGCCAGGTTGTGCATTAGAAGAGATTTACTTAGCTTTGCTTGTGCATCAAAGGGTTCAGACTGTCATTAGAGTTGACACAAAGGGACACTTACTGCACTGTGATGATATTTGTGCTTCTGTTAGAAGCAGAATTGGTTACTGTAATGTTCTTTTTACTATGCAAACAATATATCCTCTATACAACCCATACAGAATCCATCAAAAACTCATATCACACCATTTTGAAAGTACTGCATTGACTGCCTGTATCTTTTAAAACATTTATTTTACTAGTTTTAAAGCTCTCAATGGCCTTAAAGCACATGTTTACCTCCAAAATGTTTGTATGTATATTTTTAGGCCTATAACATTAAATCTGCTGAATTCCACAAATAAGTTTCATGCCTTACAGACAGCGTGCAGAGACTCTTTCAGTTAATAAGCTTCTAAACTGTGGAACTAAACTCTGTCAAACTCATTATAAAATGTATACCTTTAATTTGGCTTGTAATTCAATTTCTACTTCTCTTTTATTTATCTTTTTTATTTGGTTATTTCTTGTTGTGATTTTTAAATGAGTACTGTTAACTTTTATTTATCTATTTATTTTTCCTTTCCCTGTTATTGTACAGCAAAAAACCATCCATCCATCCATCATCTGCTGCTTAATTCCGCTAGTCGGTGTCACAGGGGGGCTGGAGCCAATCCCAGTGTCATCGGGCGAAGGAGGGGTACACCATGGACAGTTTGCCAGTCCATCGCATGGCCAACACTCACTCGTGCACGCACTTACAATTTAGAGTGACCAATCAATCTATCTTGCATGTCTTTGGACTGTGGGAGGAAACCGGAGTACCCGGAGTACATGGGGACACTCCACACAGAATGGCCCGAACCAGGAATCGAACCCAGATCATCTTGCTGTGAGGCGACAGTGCTAACCACTACACCACCCAGCAAAAATCCTCTTTAGTTTAGTGTTACTGTTAAACCATATGACCTGCCTGTAAGGAACTTTGAGTGTGGTATGAAAAGTTTATTATATTAATCATAACAATTAACCTACATATCTGCTGTGTTGAGGATAAATTCATTAAGTACTCAAGTTTAGTTCATTAAAATATGTAAGTATGTTTCACATTTATGTAAATATAAGAACATTTACATATAAACTATTAAATACATTCACTGTTGCTATGTGCATATACTTCAATACACTGTCCTGTATGTGCAAATATTGCCATATATTTACATATATTTCAGACATCTATTTGAATGTAATATATATACATTAGATTCAGCGACTGGCCACTTTATTAGATCCACCTACCTACCTTGTACTCTTTCTCAATTTTATGAGGTCCACTTACCATATAGGTGCACTTAATTACTGTTCTTTCACCCTGTTCTTTATTGGTCAGGACCCCTACAGGACCTCCACAGAGCAGGTAATATTAGAGAGATGGATCATTCTCAACACCACAGTGACACTGATGTGTTAGTGTGTGTTGTGCTGGTGTGGATCAGACACAGCAGTGCTGCTGGACTTCTTAAACACCTCAGTGTCACTGCTGGACTGAGAATAGTCCACCAACCAAAATATCGAGCCTACAGTAATTGTCCTGTAGGTAGCATTCTGTGAAGACTAGAGGATGACCAACACAAACTGTGCAGCAGTTGAGATTCCATCTCATATTTTACATGTATATGGTGGACCAACAAAGTAGGAGTGTTTAATAGAGTGGACAGTAAGTGGACACAGTGTTTTAAACCCAAAGGCAAGTCCAGAGCAAATAATATTTCAGTGGTTACTGAAAAGAAATGTATGATGTCTCGCTATCTGTCAGGGAAAAATAGACACTTAAATACAAATTCAGCTACAATCAGCAAGATTCTAAGATTTAATATTCTTAAATAACTAGAGATGGCACAGGACTGCACTATATCAAACCAGTTTGGCCTTCATTGCCTAGCAACTGTAAATCT
This sequence comes from Megaleporinus macrocephalus, assembly GCA_021613375.1. Classification (NCBI taxonomy): domain Eukaryota; kingdom Metazoa; phylum Chordata; class Actinopteri; order Characiformes; family Anostomidae; genus Megaleporinus; species Megaleporinus macrocephalus. The sequence goes on along the minus strand of CM038721.1, from coordinate 25,934,052 downwards.
GCCATGGCATGTTTGTAAATCTATAAACCCAATTTTTTCAAGAGTTTGGTGGAAACCAACTGGCAGAAGTATATATAGGCTAAAAATCCTCTATAGGTCACTGAGTCTTTCAATAGATTCACCTTTACTATATTTATCCAGAGAAGAAGCAAACAACAAGTAAATCTCTAGACATATATGGATTATTATGGATGGATTTTTCCCAGGTAAGCATATTTTTTTCAGAATATTGTAGTTTCAGAGGTTTTGATTACATAATTAACATAATTGTGCAAATGTATACACAATTATTTTCAAAAACAGTCATGTTATTTTTTCATGCCAAAGATGTCAATGCTAAGCTAATATAAATAGAAATATTAGAAATATTATTGCACCAAACAAATAAAAAAAAACATTGTTTTTTTTCTTAGTGAGGACGTAATGTGGAAGTCAATGTCACCAACTAGAAAAAAGCATTTCCAAAAAAAGAACTGTGAAATCGAACATGATTGATTTAGCAGGGGGTATACCAGGGGGTATTTTGTGCACTGATAAGTATACCATGCAGAAAAAGGGCCTAGTGCAAGAAACTGCAATAACAGTACATTACAGTACGAGAGATACTGTCGGCAAAAATACATTACATTTTGCCAGAATCCTGTCTAGCCACACTGGTTTATAAGAGAACCTGCTAAGGGGAAAGACTATTCTGATGGCGCACCCTTCTTCATATCAGTGGCCAGAAGGGCCTTCCTGATTGTAGCTTTTAGAACTGACTGTTTGCAGGATGGGAAAAAATCCTCTGTGCACGCTACGTCATTCTGGAGACATACAGATTTAACAAAGCCTATCCAAGCAGCAGTCTGATTGTCATCTGAATGGAGGCAAGTTCAGAGATTAACATCTATTGAGGCAGTTAATCTCAGGGTAAAACTTATACTATAGCAATCAAGTTGGGGACTTTATTACCTTCATATGATCACCTCATTCTGCAATCATAGGCGTCCAATATGTCCTGTGACATATTTTGGTGTTTGCTGTGTTCTCTCTCTGTCTCTCTCTCTCAATAAGTGCTGCTGTTGATTGGCACTTGATCCGGTGCTCTGATGGGCTGATTGGCTTTAGAGGGACTGATTTAAAGACCAGGAGGTTGGCTAACTTTGGGCTCCTCCTCTCCTCTGTTGCTCCTTTCCGCCATATTAAACGTTTGCTGTGTTGTGATTGTGTCTCCAGTAAGTGTTCAGCTAGCTATGCTAGTAAATGTAAGACTCGGATCAGTAGTTGAACTCATATCGTCACTGTCCAATGAAAAACAACTATCTCCAAAATTGCACCTTTACAGGAGAGAGCAAAACCATACTTTACTTTTAATGTAAGTCAATGGAACCAGATTTTTTTTCCAAGCTATTTTGGAGCATTTCTATTGATCCAATCTTGAGATTAGAATTTTCTGTTTGATTTACTTGGTCTGGTAGGATGGATGTGGGCAGGTTGTGTTGTGCCCTGCCTAGTAACAATCTTATAAACTAAAGTTTAACAGCTGTTTTGATCCATTCAAAGGAAACCCACAAAGATTTTTATAGCAGGACAAATCAGGGAGTGTTTTGACAAGCAGTCACACGCCTGCACTTACATCCCATTGTTGTAAAGTAAATGAAAAGTCAGTGTGTATGATTTCAAACTGTCACACAAATTTTCTAGTGTTGTTGGTGTTTAATAAAAAAAAAAATATGCATGTTTTTGTGTGTGTACAAAAGTTGTATTTTGTTGCTGTCCAATGAAAAGCATGAATTTCCAGCTGCCATTTAAGTTGTGTGAAAATTTTAAATGAACGCACCATTAGAAATGCACCAAAATAGCTTGGAAATATTTCTGGTTTCATAGACTTACATTGAAAGTTAAAAGAGTTTTTTAGAGGTTTTGTCCTCTCCTGTAAAGTTACTATTTTGAAGATACAAATGGTCACTACGGAAATATTTTGTTTCTATGGTGTTATTATTCTTTTGTTAGTGATAAAGTGGAATGTTCAGTCATTTATTTGAATAAAATAGAGTATCTAGAGTATGTAGAGTATTATAAGAATAGAGTATTTTAGTCTGAAGTCCAAGTCAAGGAAAAGTCTGAAATGTGTTCAACACTGGTTTGTCACTGCACAAAGAACATGTATTTCATTTTTCTTGTATCTTTTATTGTTTTACACCATTCAAGCACAGAAATAATCCAAAACTGCTTGGAATAAAATCACTTTGCATTAACTTGTGTTGAAAATAAAGAAATTCTTTCATTAGAAAGTGGCAATATATAATGAAATGCCTTACATATTTTTTTTGTTGTTTTTTTTTAAAGACAAATTGGTTACGCAGTTCTTATTAAGTCAGTAACTGTAATGTAATTACAAGAATGTAACCTGTGATGTGTTAAACTACATAATTTCATGGAGAAGTAATTACAGTGCTGCCTTGTGTTAAAAGCAGAAGTAAGTCACCATAAAACCACCCAAGAGGCTACAAAACATGCAATAACTAAATACATAATACATAATCACTCTAGCTGTCTGGGCCTGTTTGAGAGCGTTTAAATGCAAATTTGATGTGTATCAGTGATCAGTGCAGAAAAACGTTGTTTTTGAGTGCCGCTGTATTTTTGCATTCAGCTATATAAACTCGAACACTTGTTCTGTTTACCTGTCATTTCAGTTTACGCTCACCACCCCCTCACCACTGCCACCGGTTCAGACTCTGTCTGCTTCCATGGTTCTGGCTTCCACGCTGCTTCCCCACCTACTTCTGGCTCTGTTTACCTGCGGGGGTGGCCAAAATCACCCCCTGTCTGCTCAGCCTGCCAAACCGCTTCCTGACAGGGGGAGCAGAACTTCCACCAGATGCAGCAGTGTTCATATTTTTGTTCTCTGTAAATGTTCAGACAATAAATCAGCTATGCTTCATAATCTTTTGAGTTTTCTGGGTTGAATCGCACGTATTGTGACCCTTTGGTCTCCATTTTATATACCATTCAAATGGTAATAAATCAAGATTCAAATGGCAATTAGATTAAAATAAGATGTGCCGCCATTAAAAAGATAACATTCAGTAAGTCGTATTATGTTTTACAGTGTAATGATTCTCAGACACTCCTGATAATGACTTAGTATGTCATGATTTGGAGAAGGTGTAATAATTATAATGATCTCAATAATAGATAACATTATGATAATTATGACATAGTGTCTAATCTTTATGACATGCCTATGAAATAATATTGAGTTTTGTGATACTAAATCATAATTATTACATAGTATCTCATACCAAGAAAAAATGTTATTATTACGAGACATACTTGGATATTTTGCAACTGGCACTTTTGGCTGTCTGAAAGTTTTTTAAAAAATCAACAAAAATAATTCTAAAATGCAAAGTCTGTATACATATATTAACGTGTGCCGTCACAGAAAACTTCATAGCACCCTGTATCATTCAAAGTATTGGGATAAGAATTGCTTTGCATATTTTGTCATATTCTGTTCTCCGTGTCTTAACAATGCAGTAGAAAACAGACTCACTAGAATAATAAAATAGTATAGAATTGTAAAGATGATTTCAATGTTTGAATGTAGAATGTTGCGCATTGAAGTGCAACCTCCCTGTAAAGTTGGCAAACCTCCACAAGCTGGCGCTAGAAGCATGGAAATGGCCTGCAAACATAACTTCACTCCTCACTTTTCTATTTTATAAAATTATTTTATATGGAAAGAAATCTAGATTTAAAAATTAATATGAGTTTACTTTCAGCAAGTGGTGAAATGTATTTACATGAAAAAATCATAAATAAGGTATTTGTGTTTGTAAGAGCGTATTATCTGAATGACATTATCCTATAAAGACTCAATGCCGATTCTTTCATTACCAGCTGAAATGTTCAAACTTAAGATTGAAGGTTTATTTTTAAATTCTTAAATGAAAATGGCTAAAATCTGCACACTAGATAGACACATAACCTTTTGCATAATCAGGTAGAGGAAACCCACCTCAGCGCAAAACTTTCCCCTGCAATGCACTCCTTCAGAAAATTCTTAGTAGTAGTAGTAGTATCCATATTATTATTAGTAGTAGTAGTAGTATCCATATTATTATTATTATTAGTAGTAGTAGTAGTAGTAGTAGTAGTAGTAGTGTTATTATTATTAGTAGTAGTAGTAGTGTCCTTATTATTATTATTATTATTATTAGTAGTAGTAGTAGTAGTAGTAGTAGCATCCTTATTATTGTTATTATTATTATTATTAGTAGTAGTAGTAGTAGTAGTAGTAGTAGTATCCGTATTATTGTTATTATTATTATTAGTAGTAGTAATAGTAGTAGTATCCTTATTATTGTTATTATTAGTAATAGTAGTATAAGTAATAGTAGTTGTATCCTTATTATTGTTATTATTATTAGTAGTAGTAGTAATAGTAGTAGTATCCTTATTATTGTTATTATTAGTAGTAGTAGTAATAGTAGTAGTATCCTTATTATTGTTATTATTAGTAGTAGTAGTAGTAATAGTAGTAGTATCCTTATTGTTATTAGTAGTAGTAGTATCCTTATTATTATTATTATTAGTAGTATTAGTAGTAAATATTATTATTATTATTATTATTAATAATAATAATAATAATAATAATAATAATAATAATAATAATAATAATAATAATAATAATTAATAATAATAATAATAATAATAATAATAATAATGTACACTGTACTGCTTTTCTAACGTGAAGAAAAAAAAACACAGCAGCCCATGTGGGGGGGCGGAGTCTACACGTGCTGGGTTTGCTTCCAGGTCAGAGCAGCGACTGACAGAGGTATGACAGTAAATCTCTGAGTTTGATCAAAAAGCCGCTATTTTGTGTCAAATATCCTGATTTTTTTGGCACCTGTTTTTAATTTCATTATGCTTGCGAGAGGACGTCTTTACAAGTTCGGACAGACTTACTGCCAAATTCAAAGGTCATTCTCTTCTTGGTGGTTTCCAGTGGCTCAGGCTAGCCGGCTAATGTCATGTTGCTGGCTTTCAGTAAGGTTTAGTCGTACAGGTGTAGATAACGGGGTATTGCGATGTGACGCTAACGTTAAATGTTAAGAGCAAAACGCTCTTACGAGCCTCGTTTTAAGCTGTCATGCTAGGTTTGTGGTGCTTGTAAGGAAGGTGATTAAGTTAGCATAGCGTTTGATCTTGTTGGCAGGGCTGGGTAACTCACACAAGAAGAAGCTCAGCTATTTGCTCTCTGAAGTTAGCTTCTTATTCGAATTCCCCCTTCCGCCTTAAATAGTGCATAAGTTACATTCTGGCGCCTGAGTTAGCTGAAAAAGCTCAACTGCTTTCTTTCTGAAGTTAGCTTCGTATACGAATTTCCCGTTCCACCTTAAATGGTGCAGCAGTTATAGTCTGGCGCCTCATTCCATGCCAAGGTGGGTCGGGGAATTCGAATAAGAAGCTAACGTCAGCCGCGTCTTTCTTCAGGTTTATGCTCAATAACAGGGCTTTTATTAGGATCTTTTAAGGTGGAAATCTCAGCTTCTTATTAGACTGTTCCTCACAAACGGATTAGTCGCTAAATCTCCTGTAATAGTCGGTTCAGTTGTCTGTTTTGCTGCGATTAACCTACTAGCCTCGGCTACCAGACTGCGCACTTGCTCTGAGCAATGGTTGAATATAAATTTAACAAACTACAGATCTGCATTTTATCTACAGTGACGCTGCTTTTGTTCATTGTCTCAGCTGCATGCTTAACCTACCGGCCAGTCATTCTCACAAGGTTTAAGAGTTAGTTAGTTAGAGTTAGTTGTTATGTTATTAATGTTTTTGTTTGTTGCTTCTGCTCGTTTCTGAGCTAACCATGATGTCCTGTCCATAGGATGGGCAACTTTACATCCAGCGGGGGGCTTTCAAGCACAGAATCTACTCAGTTTGTACAGGTAGGACTCACATTTATTTACTTTAAAGTTGTGAAACGTGTTGATTCGGAGTTAACATCTTTGTTTCTTCATTCTGACTGACCCATTTAGGATGTTGTGGCCCATAACTGTGTCGTGATATTCTCCAAGACGACATGCCCGTACTGCAGGATGGCCAAGAGTGTTTTTAATGAGATAGGAGCCACTTATAAAGTGATCGAACTTGATGAACACAATCATGGCAGCCAGCTTCAGGAGGCCTTGGCACAAATGACGGGTGCCAGAACGGTAAGGCTTATAATTTAGTATACATCAACAAAATAATTCAAAAGTTTGCTTTGATACCCTTATAAATACAGACATCCTTTAATTGTATGCAGGCAGTGTAACACATTCTTATAAAACCCAGATACATGTATTACTGATCTAATGGCATTTTTTACTCAAGTTATAGATTTCAACTTGTCGAAAGCTATGAAACGAGGAAATGTGTCCAGAATGATGAACAGACCTGTAGATGATTCTGTAATGTGTATAACTTAAAGAGAACGCGAATAAAAAACAATTTATTTGAAATAATGTATTAAATATTAGATAATTACAGTACATTCATCATTAATTATACTCTCTAAAAATATCTGCATATAAAGATAATAACTTTACAGGAGAGGACAAAACCGCTCTCAACTTTCAATGTAAGTCAATGGAACCAGAATGATTTCCAAGCTAATTTGGAGCATTTCTATTGATCAATTTGTCATGAAACTTCCACACAATATAAAGAGCAGTTGTCGTGTTCAAACGATATAGAAAAATAAAAAGTCATACATGTGTGTTGTGTGTTTTATATCTGCTGCTGTTATTTGTCACTTGTTTTCCTGCCAAAAGAAAATATGCACTTCCTCCTCATCCACACATGTGGGGACTGAAGGCAGACTTGATGCTACAGTGACTCAGTATAAAGCAGGACAGGCTTGTTAGCATGCAAACTTTAGTAGAAATCTCTGCGACATGATACAGAACATACATCAGTTCTATATATTTTGTATTCTAAATCTTTATAATTTTGTTGCCAAATATTTTTTTTTAGTTGCAGGCTTCATTTTATTAGTAGGCTTGTCTAGCAGAACCAGTTGCCTCTTGCGCCCTCATGTGTACAGTTCTAAAAAGTTCCTCAAAAAGATAAACCTGCCTATTTAAAAAGGAACTGATGTTTATTGGAAATGAAATCCATAGTATTGCTTCAGTGTGTGTTTTAAACTTCTAACTTATATGATTTATTTCAGGTACCAAGAGTCTTTATCAATGGTCGGTGCATTGGAGGAGGCTCTGATACACGGCAGCTTCACCAACAGGGAAAACTGTTACCCTTGATTGAGAAGTGTAGCCCATGCTGCTTGAACAGTGGCCCCGACGGATCAGGGAGTGGACAGAATCCCTCCAGTCAGTCTTAACTGATATGTACATTGACCCATTTGTGCACTTTGTCCTCTTATCAGAGACCAGAGACAGAGTTTTAGGAGCATGAGGAGGATGAGCAGCTAAGAAGTGTAGCGACAGACACTTTCAGTACTCGGACCCTGGTGTTTTCGTCCAGTTGATTTGACGTGAACCTGGAGTTGTATTTGCTGTATATCATTTATTTCGCTGGAAATACACTCCTGCAGTGTACACTGTTCACAGTCTCTTGTAGGTGTAAGCCAGTTTTTATTATTTTGCATTGTATTTTATGATCCTAATTGTCCTACCTCAGCAATTATTTGTGTTGTATATACATTAAAGTATTGTATTTTCAACTAGTACATGGCAATGATTTTTTACCCAAATTTTTGTTTTGTAATATGATGTCCGGTAAAAATTGTATTTGATATGCTGGATTTAAATGACTGAATTACTGAATTATGAATTGAAGCACTAGAAAAATAACAAATTATGTTTTAGGCATCTGAGGATATTGCTCTAAAACATATTAATATTACAAAATTCAAAAAAGTTTAAAGTAATGTGGATTGTCTGAGAGTCTCTGTGGACCAGTTTAAGAATCCCAGCTGGAGAGTTGGAACACAGTTACACAGCATTTTGTAGCCAGTCTGAAAAAAGTTATCTCTTCACTGCTAATGTCAGTGAGTAGATCTAGTAACTAAATAAAGCTACATTTTGATAATTAAAGGAAACGTATCAGTAAAAAGTAAAAAGGTGAATTCCACTGTTTTTTTAGTTTATTTTAGCACATTTAGCACATTGTGTTTTGGTGCTCTGTAACTGGAATACCTGACCAGACATGATCATTACAGAAACCAGCATATTGCTGCTGTTGGAACAAACTCCAGAACTATAACATTACAGGAAATGAACAAAGAAAAAAAACACATACTTTACTTTTTATGAAGTCAGTGTGACCAGACTTTTACCAGACCACTTCTTCTGTGATATTCGTCATGGAATTTACCCACAATTAGAAAAAAAGGTGGGGGTGTGATGGCCATCACTCACTGTGGGACGAAACCCATGCAAGCACAGAGACAACACACAAACTCCACACAAAATAGCCTATACTGGGAATTGAATCCACATCATCTTGCTGTGAGGCAACAGTGCTAACCACTACACCACCAATACATTAACTGTCTTGAGATCCCCAGACAAATAAGTTCGGATCACACGATAACTTTGTAAAAAACTACCTACTAGAAAACAAAGAAAATACAAGAAATACTCATGTCTTTAAAGGAGCCCTATCATGCTTTCCTCAGTGTAACTGGCTCATTCTCATAAAACCACTTCAAACAATGTCTATAAAAATTAAAAGTGTGATAATCAAATAAACAACACTAAATAAACAACTATCACTGCTAAATCTCCAGTATGACTTTAAAACCTGTATGTACAGTATCATCCAGCATTAACGGTGCCTTTACAGTTGTTGTTGTTTTTTTACCTTGAGAGCCATTATTGTTAAATTGTTTCACTACTTGCTGACGTAGTCTTTCACAGAGTGGAAAACTTCTCCCCATCTTTACCTCTGAAAGACTCCACCTCTGAGATTCTCTTTAATCATGCCACTGTTAGCAATTAACCCACTTAGTTGTGAGATTTCTTGTGTATTTTATTTAAAATCTTTGTACTATTTACAGTTAAATATAGGGTTTAAATGTTTTGCAAATCACTGTATTTTGTTTTTATTTACATTTAGAGAAGGGCAGTTTTGGAAACAGGGCTGTACTTGTAGACAGTGTTTGAAGTGGATTTCATGAGAATGACCCAATTCCATTTGACCTTCATACAACACAACTAGTTTAACATTGACCTTCTGCTCACAATCATATATATCTTCCACCAATAAGTACCAGATTTCAGCATATAAGGGTTTTAGAATGCATCTTATATTGTTTAGGAGGCTGAGAAATTCAATGGAAACAGACAGTGTGCAAATGGAGTGATTAAAGTGGTTACATAAGAATCACTCAATTCCATTAGACTTTGATAAAACACAATTCATTTAACAATGACCTTCTGCTCACGTTCATATACTAAGGTTATTATATATCTTTCACAAATAAGTACTGATTTCAACATTTGAGCTTATGAAGAGTTCTAGGGTGCATCTTAAATTGTTCAGGAAGCTCAGAATATCGGAAACAGAGAGTGTGCTAACAAACAGAATTTATTACAATAACTTGACCCACGTGGGACTCAAACCCACAATCCCCAGCTCTGGAGGCTGATGCCTTATCCATTAGGCCACTGGGCCATGCTAGTCTGCTGTTTGTCTTTCTTTTAGTGTGTCGTGTAACTTTTTGTACAAATACAATTTGCAAGTTATTAAGAGAAACTCTCTCCCACAGAAACCTCTTCTGCCAGCTGCCTGATACGCCCTACAAGGTGATGTCATCTTGTAACAAAGGAGGAGGAGGCTTATAGACACACAAGCTTAAACACAAAGAATGAATACAGACGTATAGTAAAATATTGTTGAAGCATGTAAATCTGTTATGGTAAACCCCCAAAAATAAAGTGATGACACACTGAAAACGAGCATAATAGGTCAAGCAAAATTATCTGCTTACACAGTGAACTCAATCTACTTAATCAAAATAAAATATCTGTACATAAATTAAATAATGATAAATAAATAAATAAATAACAATCAGGGATATTATTAGCCAGATGGGTGGCACGGTGGGGCAGTGTGTACTGCTGTTACCTCATAGCGAGAAGTATACAATATATCACTGCTGTCCAAAGAAAAACATGTACCTCCATTTTAGTTGATTTTTAGTTTTCTACATAATTTGAACACGACAGCTGCGGACGTATTTGCAGACAGTGTTTGAAGTGGTTTCATGAGAATGACCCAATTCCATTAGACCTTCATACAACACAACTAGTTTAACAATGACCTTCTACTCTCGTTCATATACTTAAGTTATTATGTTTATTCCACAAATAAGTATTGATGTCAACATTTAAGATTATGAAGATTTCTAGGGTGCATCTTAAATTGTTCAGGAAGCTCAGAATTTCAGTGGAAACAGAGAGTGTACTAACAAACAGAGCTTACTGCAATAACTCGACCCAGGTGGGACTCGAACCCACAATCCCCAGCTCCGGAGGCTGATGCCTTATCCATTAGGCCACTGGGCCATGCTAGTCTGCCTTTTATCTTTCTTTTAGTGTGACGTGTAACTTTTTGTACAAATACCAGCAAGTTATTAAGAGAAACTCTCTCCCACAGAAACCTCTTCTGCCAGCTGCCTGATACGCCTTACAAGGTGATGTCATCTTGTAGCAAAATCCTTATTGCCCACCGACCAAGAGCCACAGAAAGCTAAAAAAAACAAAAAACTGATCACTCTGAAACATCTTGCTCCTCCTTAGCTCGCAAAGGTGGTTCAGGTCTACCAACTTGTTCTACCAGACATTCAGGCTCAAACTGATACAGCAGAACTGATATCATTGTAAGATCAGCCACTGCAGTGTGGCAGCAGAGCTTGTAGCAGGATGCTGCTCTGGCCATTAGCCAAATGAAGCCAATCAGACAACACTGGGCTCACTGAGGAGGAGGCTTAAAGACACACAAGCTCAAACACAGAGGATGAATGCAAACGTATGGTAAAAATATTGTTAAAGAATGTAAATCTGTTATGGTAAAACCCCAAAACTAAAGTGATGACACACTGAAAACGAGCATAATAGGTCAAGCAAAAGTACCTGCTTACACAGTGAACTCATTCCACTTAATCAAAATAAAATGTCTGTACATAAATTAAATAATATTAAAATAACGATCAGTGATATTATCAGCCAGATGGGTGGCACGGTGGGGCAGTGTGTACTGCTGTCACCTCATAGCAAGAAGTATACAATATATCCCTGCTGTCCAAAGAAAAACATGTACCTCCATTTTAGTTGATCTTTAGTTTTCTACATCATTTGAACAGACAGCTGCGGACATATTTGAAGTGGTTTCATGAGAATGACCCAATTCCATTAGGCCTTCATACAACACAACTAGTTTAACAATGACTATATACTGAAGATATTATATTTATTCCACAAATAAGTACCAGATTTAACATTATGAAGATTTCTAGGGTGCATCTTAAATTGTTCAGGAAACTCAGAATTTCAATGGAAACAGAGAGGGTACTAACAAACAGAGCTTACTGCAATAACTCAACCCAGGTGGGACTTGAACCCACAATCCCCAGCTCCGGAGGCTGATGCCTTATCCATTAGGCCACTGGGCCATGCCAGACTGCCTTTTATCTTTCTTTTAGTGTGACGTGTAACTTTTTGTGCAAATTCAATCTGTAAGTTATTAAGAGAAACTCTCTCCCACAGAAACCTCTTCTGCCAGCTGCCTGATACACCCTACAAGGTGATGTCATCTTGTAACAAAATCCTGATATCTTGTTCCAGTTTAGCTTGCAAAGGTTCAGGTCTACCAACAGCAGAACCATTGTAAGAACAGCCACTGCAGTGTGGAGGCAGAGCTTGTAGCATTGGCCATTAGCCAATCAGAGCCAATCAGACAACACTGGGCTCACTGAGGAGGAGGCTTAAAGACACACAAGCTCAAACACAGAGGATGAATACAGACGTATAGTAAAAATATTGTTGAAGCATGTAAATCTGTTATGGTAAAACCCCTAAAATAAAGTGATGACACTGAAAACGAGCATAATAGGTCAAGCAAAATTACCTGCTTACACAGTGAACTCATTCCACTTAATTCCATTTAATGAAAATAAACAGAAAATAAATGAAATAATGATAAATAAATAAATAAATAAATAATAATGATAAGTGATATTATCAGTCATGGGTGGCTCCATTTCTTTTGTTGCTGTGCTGATTTTTAGTTTTCTACATCATGTGAACATGACAGCTGCCAATGTAATGATGAACGAACCAAAAAAAATGTCCCAAAATAAAAGAAAACTTCTGGTTCCATTGACTTACATTAAAAGTAAAGACGGTTTTGTTCTCTCCTGTGAAGTTGCAATTTTGGAGATACTTGTTTTTATTGGCACAGCGACAAGAAGCGTTTGGTTTGTGTACTGAGCCCCCCCGACAGATGGGGGTCAGTCTTGAGTCGAACTCGTTCAGTAACGCCGCGTCGAAGAGTAAGCTGTATGTGAATGAATGCTCAGTGTCGAGTTGTTTGGCTAGCGCGTCGCAGTGGCTCGGTTAGCTGAATTACATGCTGTGTTTCTGTTTCCGTTAGTTAAATTAACACGCAGAGATGGCTGGAAGCGCAGGAGAATGGTGTCTCATGGAAAGTGACCCGGGGGTCTTCACCGAACTGATAAAGGGCTTTGGTGAGCGGAGGTTTTTCTGTAGCAACATTAGCAGAGCTAACAGAGCTAAAGCTAGCGCTTGGATTGAGTGAATGGGCTCAGCATCTTCATCCAGCTGCTCATATTATCAAATGATTGTAAGAGTGAAAACATAGCGGCCCTGGATAAAGCTTTATTTTTTTACTCGTAAGCCAGTAAATGAACTCAGGAAGGGGACCCGGTATTAAGCGAAAACGTGAAATAGGACGTGATTAAAGTTAGCTTCTTATTCGAATTGTCCGTTCCACCTTAAAACATGTAGCAGTTGCGTTTAGACGCCTCAAGTCAGCCTGAATGGCCCGTTCCACATTAAAGGGGCATCATTTACATTCTGGCGTCTGAGTTAGCTGGAAAAGGTCAGCTACTTTCTTTCTGAAGTTGGGTGCTTATTCGAATTCCCAATTCCACCTTAAATGGCGCAGCAGTTACGTTGTGGCGCCTAAAGGTTGGCGTCTTGCTCGGATTGCCGGTTGCCTGATGCGCCGCAATGTAACTGCTGTACAGTTTAAGGTGGAACGGGCAATTCTAATAAGAAGCTAACTTCTAAAAGCAAGCAACTGAGCTTTTCCCGCAAACATGAGTCAGTTGTGCTAGCGTGTGTGTCACTTTACTACCACCTCCAGAAATGAAACCCATTAGAAATTAAGTTTAGTAAATGATCGCTGAAATGAAACATAAGTCCAGAATTGTTGTATATGGGTTCGTTATATGGCAGAGTGAGCTAACCAGTCTGCAACTCATGGCTTTTCTCTTTTACTTTATGACAGGATGCAAAGGAGCCCAGGTTGAGGAGATATGGAGCATGGAGCCAGAGAACTTTGAAAATCTCAAGTAAGAAGTGATCTGAGTGGTCCGAACTGTGTGTAAAGTGATTTTTGCATTCAGGAGAAAAGTTATTTGTAATTGATGCTGCACATTTCTTTGTTGTTCTAGACCGGTCCATGGCTTAATTTTCCTCTTCAAATGGCAACCCGGTGAGGAACCAGCTGGTTCCATTGTACAGGACTCAAGACTTGACCAGATCTTCTTTGCCAAGCAGGTGTGTAGCCTACTGTAGAACTGTTCATATATGGTACCTTGTATAAATTTGGAGTACTTAAGTAAACAAATCATTAATCTAAACAGTAACCGTATTTTTGCAAGTTGTATCACAAAATAATCTGTTAATACATTTATTTTTCTATACATATGTTTGTATATCTAGTTAAAAGAACATTTTAGTGAAGCATTGATTAGCCAAATCAGGTGTGGGAGGCTGCTGTCTACAAATAGTACTGGTCTTGCTCAGGGAGAGGTTTGGAATAGATTAAACAAATACATTGACACAAAATGTGTTAATGTTGTTTCTATTTATTCTAATATGTGTATTTTTGTGGAAACAAATTATTATTAAACAGCTTTAAAATGTGTTTTCTCTTGTTTGTATCTTTAATACTGTTAACCTGCCAGAAAGACCAGGAAGTTTATTCAGTTTTGTATTTTTGAGGTTTCAGGTCATTAACAATGCTTGCGCGACACAAGCGATTGTCAGCGTGCTTCTGAATTGCTCACATCCTGACATGCACCTGGGTGAAACACTGACAGAGTTCAGAGAATTCTCTCACAGTTTTGATGCTGCAGTAAGTTTTGTTCTCTTTTGTATTTCAGCAGTTCAGTCCTGAACTGTGCTTAGAAGTATTGGCAGTATTGCTAGGTAGTCAAAGTACAAGCCACCTTACTCAGGATTTGTCTGATATTTGAGTTGTTAGTCTTATAGAAATGCACCAGAGTTAATGTTGAATATTGTTTTTCCTTTTTAAGATGAAGGGTCTTGCTCTCAGTAATTCAGAAGTGATTCGACAAGTTCACAACGGCTTTGCCAGGTAGAACAATTTTATCATATCATTTAGCGTTTAGCATCATGTCTTATTTAATGTTTGCATCTAAAGTAGTTTTGAATGCTACATAAGGTGTTTTATCCTTTTCTGAACAGACAGCAGATGTTCGAGTTTGATGCAAAGTCATCATCTAAAGATGAAGATGCTTTTCATTTTGTGAGCTATGTGCCTGTTAATGGTAGACTTTATGAACTGGATGGACTTCGTGAAGGACCTATTGACCTTGGTAAGTGCCTGAGATTGAAGTCACTAGGCGTTGCAATTAAAATTGATAGAAAATGCACACAAGTTGTTAAATTGCTCAAACAACCTGCTGAACGTTTTAAAACCCCATTCTGCTGTACCTTTTAGAAACCCACATTTGAAAAGTTTAATAGAAGTTATGTTCTGAAAAGAGGTCACTTCCTAAAAAAAAAGAGAGAGCGAGCGAGAGAGAGAAAAGGAAAAATACATCATCAGAGCATATTGACATTTTCTTGCATCCTACTGCTAAGATGCTGCTTATCCAGGCCAAGGCCTTCTGAAAATAAGCCTCCATTTTTCAGGTGCTTGCAACCAGGATGACTGGATTAGTGCAGTTCGGCCAGTAATTGAGAAAAGAATACAAAAGTAAGTGTCAAACAGAATTAGTTATTAGTTTTAGTTAGTATTAATTATAAGATTATTTGTCTTAACTGGTCCTGTTCTTTAAATCATCAGGTACAGTGAAGGAGAAATCCGTTTCAACTTGATGGCTATCGTGTCAGACCGCAAGATGATCTATGAACGCAAAATTGCAGAACTACAGGCCCAGTTATCAGAGGCAAGTGGAAATGCATAATGTTCATTACCAGAATTTTTTTTTTTTTCTCTCTCTCTATTTTTTGTTATTTTTTTGCTCATGTACAACTGTTATTGTGATCCCAGGAAGAGCCAATGGACACAGACCAGGGCGGAAATCTGCTAAGCTCCATCCAGTCAGAAATTGCCAAGTACCAACTCCTGATTGATGAGGAAAACCAGAAACTCAAAAGATACAAAGTACTTTCACACATCTCCTTTCTTCTTTTATAACCATAGAATGTTACAATAAATACAGTTAAACAATATTACAGCATCAGTTTAGGCTAGTTACATAGCTGTACTATTTTTTTCACCTTCATCATGATTATGTCAGACTTGCAGCTGGGCAGTAAAACAGTGGATATTTTCTATGAAATAGCTTAGGTTGACTTCATGAACATGCTTAGCTACAACAACTTGAGCTGTCAGAAAATGTTCATCTAATAATAATAAAATAATTGTTGTTATAATGCACGGTTTAATTATGCTTGTAGATTGAAAACATTAGAAGGAAGCACAACTACCTACCCTTTATCATGGAATTACTGAAGACCCTTGCTGAGTATCAACAGCTGATCCCACTGGTTGAAAAGGTATGTCTGTAAAGCAGAACCACACGTACCAAATCAATAGCTGAACTAGGCTTTAAGTCATATAGTAACATTTAAACTTAAATAACTGAGTTACAGAATACTCAGTAAAGGCAAGTGATCGATGCTTACATTGATGTTTGGGTGTAACATTTAAAGTACAGCTCTTGGCATACCACTAGAGGGCAGTGTTGCTGTAATTTAATGCAGGAAGTTTTACTCAAACTGTGTCTTTTTTCTTTTCTCTCTTTCTTTCTTTCTCTCTCTCTCTTTCATCTCTTGTTCACTCTGTCTTTCTCTCTCTCTCTTTCTTCTCTCTCTCATATGATGCCTTGATATGTAACCACACCTTTCAGAAATTACTGTTGACTTAATGTTGTTGCTTTTGCAGCACCATGGCCCTAAATTTAGTTTCAAATGAGCCAGAGTGTAATTTTTTAATATTGTTGCTCTGCACTCTGCATGCTGCTGAATTCAGTAGTTACAAGAATAGTTTAAAATCATTTTTTTAATTTTCTCCCACCCTTATCCTCTCTCTTCTCTCAGGCTAAAGAAAAGCAAAGTGCCAAAAAAATTCAAGAAGCGAAGTAGTAACAGCACTCTTCTCTGACATTTGTGTGATTTGCCACGGAATCCCTGATGTACTTTTGTCATCTGTACTAATGAGAGCACCTGTAAACTGACCCCAAGTGTGGTGCTTGTTGTCATATTGTCTAAAAGCGTCCATGCTTGCATGCCGAGAAATGTTTAAATAAACCTGTCTTATTTTCATATAAATTCCATTGTTGGTCGGAAGAGTTGTGGTTTGATTTGTGTTTTTTCCTTTC